>OX422215.1:671560012-671760012 GCA_949130495.1 Sambucus nigra | reverse complement strand
TTAAAAAAAAAATTATTTTCTATTTTTATTTTATGTTATTGTTATTCTTAAGCGATGCTCAAGTGAAAATTTATTCAAATATAGAAAAGGGTATTTCAGAACAAAAAAACCAGAAATCAGAAGAGAGATTGAGAAGTGAGACCTCGGAGACGTGGACCTCATAATAACATGATTAAGAAGATTGAGGACACAACTCTGAACAGTATCAGTTATTTCAAATGATTTTTAATTATTTCAGAGAAGATATAAATATTAATTAATATATAAATAATAATCTAAAATTAACATATACAAATTTACGGTGATAATAAATGCAATTTTTTTTACTGTGGTAAATGTTGAAAATTATGTTCTTAAGACGAGATTTGTTTCACATTAGTACTTCATATTCGGTGATCGTCTCTCAGGACATAATCTTTACTTACAATAGCGGCATTTCAAGTTATTGGTGAATCGATTCTCTTTTTTGTATAAATTAAAACGTGACTGTTTTTATTCTCCATCCAAAAAAGTTCACAAAACATGAATTGATCAAATTATTTATTTATACTAAATAAATGGAGGTTAAAAACGATAGTCACAATTGTTGGGATAAAATAATTAAAAGAAAAAACAAAATATATGAATAGTCAACAAGTAATAAAAAACAGAATAAAAATTTATATTAGAAATAAATAAAAAAGGGATTAACAAATACATAAAAGGTTTAATAAAATTGACCAAAAAGTTTGTACTTTGGTCAAGTTAAGGTTCACGATCCACAACCTACAAGTCGGATCGGGTAGGGTGAGCGGCAGCGCGCGCGGGGGTTTGAAAGTCAATCCAAGTCTATGTAAGTTCTAGGGGTGGCAAATCGTGTATTTGGGTCGTGTTTTGACTTGACACGACATGACACGACAAGGAAATATTAAACATGACACGACTTCGTGTTTTTTTAGGATGCCACGAACACGGCCCATCAAAAACACGACACGAAACGTTTAACACGAATTATAATTTTCCATCCCATTTAACACGAAAAACACGTTTGCCACGAGAAACACGAATTATAATTTCTAAAACAATTTTTGTTTTTTGCTTTAGATTCTAGAGCATTTTAAATTTTGCATTAACATTTATGCTTTGAAAATCTGCATTAACAATTTTGCATCAACCATACATTTAGTAAATCTGCATTAAACATACATTAACAGTTATGCATTAATAATTCTGCATTTAGTAAAAATCTGCATTATTAGTTATACTTGCAATTCCAAATAAGTCCAAATAAGTCTTGTATCATTTGCACAATGTCCAAATAAAATCCATACATTAAACATACAGTTCAAAGCCAACAACATTCTTGTGGGAGAATTGTATGTTCAAATCCATTAAACATACAATTTGGCATTAACTATCCAGTCCAAATAAGTACAAAAAAGAACAAAAAAAAGTCCATTCTCCCATAAGAATGACATGATAGACAAAAATAGAATTCTGCATATTATAGTCCAAAACAAACAACAAATATGCAATTCTAAAAAAGTGACAGTAAAAAATAACAGTTCCCCCTATCCCTCCTCAACCCTGCAAAATCAGAAAACATACAGAAAGTTAATATACATCACACTTATTATTATGTCAAAAATAGAGTGGCCAAACTATTAAAAATAATGATATCTACCCGGGCTTAATTTTCGGACGGATTTTTATCACTCTTTTCGTCAACTTGAATGATATCCTCAGTTAGCTCATGTAAACTTAGCTCCTCATCACCTACAAGGTAAAAAAGAGAATAAAAAAATGAACAACTTGCAATTATTAAATTTCAGAAAGTTATAACTCAAATTATATACCTTTCACTCCAAACAACCAGTCACGAGTGCAAATCAACGCCTCCACGGTATGAGCTTTTAATGCACTCCGGTATTGGTCAAGTACACGACCTCCATTACTAAACGCTGACTCCGACGCTACGGTAGAAACCAGAATGCTCAAAATGTCACGCGCCATACAAGCAAGGTCTGGATAACGGTATTGATGTGCTCTCCAAAAACTAAGCACATCTAAATTTTCTTCTAAATCACTCCTTGGCTCATCCAAATACATTTGAAGTTGGGACTTTTGCATACAAGAAAGTTCTAGGCTCTCATAAGCATTAAATTCCTGCATTACAAATGACATTAAGTTATAGATTTGATAAGTAAAAATAAATTAAAATAAATTTAAATTCAAATTTACCTTAAACATGTTTTGTGTGCTCCTACTAAGAACAGTCTCATTCTTATTCTTCAAAACAAGCTTAGGACTATCACTCCTTAAAGAGTTAGATGGGCTTGGAGTAGTGGCGGAGTTACTCATGTACTCATCGAAAAGAGCAAATATTTTCTCCCGAACAATAACACTTTGGTATAAATCGTTGCCATAAAGTTTTTTATATGCAAATTCGACATATTGTAGCTTGTAACGAGGGTCTAACACAGCTGCCATGGAAAAAATTAGACTGTAATCAGACCAATATTTTGAAAATTTTGCATACATCTTACAAGCCATCTCCCTCATGAATCCATCCATGCTCCTCATTTCTTGTTTCAGAGTTAACTCAACAATAGAAACCGAAGGAAAATACAAGTTTGCAGTGGGGTATTTGTTTCCCGAAAAATACAAGTAACTTCATAAAAAACTTCCAAAAACTTAAATATTTTCTCAATTTTGCTCCACTCATCTTCACTTGGACAATGTATGAAATTTGAATCACTTAGCGCTAAACGAACAAATGCACGGCGATAGAAGATAGCACTCTCAATCATAAGAAAGGTTGCATTCCACCTAGTTGGAACATCTTGTCGCAAGCCTTTCTTTGGACTTAAATGAACAAATTTGACACACTCCATAAACTTTTGTTTCCATACTTGTGAACCTTTAACGTACTTCACACATTCACGAACTTTTTCCACCCCCTCATCAATTGATTTCAACCCATCTTGCACAACTAAATTCAAAACATGAGCACAACAACGAACATGAAAATAATCACCATTACTCAAAAGTGAATTTTCATTGTTTAGCTGACTCTTTAACAACTCCACAGAAGTATCATTACTAGATGCGTTATCCAATGTAATTGTGAATAGTTTTTTCTCAATCCCCCATTCAGATAACAATGATGATATTTTTTCAGTCAAGCATATACCATTATGTGGCGGTGGCATAAATTGAAAATTGAGAATCCTTTTTTGTAATTTCCACTATTTATCAATGAAATGCGAAGTGACGCACACAAATCCATCAGTGTTTATGGATGACCATAAATCAGATGTCAAAGAAACTCTACCGGGAGTAATCTCAAGCATTTTTTTAAGTTTTATCTTCTCTTTCTTATGCATTTTTAGCACATCGTCTTTCGCCGTATTTCGAGAGATGGTAACTACATCTTCATACAAATATTGAAAAATTGCTCTAATACCATCATACTCAACAAATTGAAAAGGTAGGTCATGCCGAATGATGGCCTCGCTAATTAATTCACGAAATCTTTCAGCATTAAATTTAGTGGAGCGCACTGTCAAAGACCCTTTCTTGGGATTCATAACTAATTGACCAATATCAGTCCTATCCCTTCTAGGACACCTACTTAAATGTTTTTTCAAACTTCCAGTTTCGGTCTTAGTTTCACATATATAACGTTTTCCACACTTTTTACACTTAGCCCTTTCCCTCCCATCATCCCCAATTGGAAGCAAATCATAAAACTTCCATACCTCAGACCAACGCTCTCGTTGACGTTTGACTCCATGCTCCTCTTGTCCTTCAATTTTCACCTCAACCTCAACTGCATTTTCATTGTCATCTTCGTATGAGCTGTCCTCTTCGCTCTCCTCCATCTAAAACGCCAATAATAAAAATAATGAGAGTTAAAAAAAATACAGCTTCTCACATATACACATACACTTAAAAAAATAAATTATTATCAGTGTTGAAACCATACACTTAAAAAAAATTCTGCAAATTCTTCATATCACATATACACCAACATTCTAAAAAAAATATAGCATCTCAATGTTCAAAACACCAACATTCTAAAAAAAATTCTACATATTTAAAACACCAATATCTAAATGTTAAAAGATTAAAAATATGAGTGTCAAAAAAATATACACTTAAAAAAAAATTCTGCATATCAGTGTTCAAAACATACACTTTAAAAAAATTCTGCAAATTCTGCATATCACATATACACATACACTTAAAAAAACACCAACATATAGACGTACAGTTAAAAAAAATATAGCATCTCAATGTTCAAAACACCAACATTCTAAAAAAAATTCTACATAGTTAAAACGTTAAAAAAATTCTACATAGTTAAAAAAAAATTCAGATTGGGTGTAAATACATGATAATATGAGTGGGTAAAAAATTCAGATTGGGTAAAAAACATATATAACAGTTTTAGTTAAAAAAAATATACACTTAAAAAAAAATTAGATCATTCAGGTAAAAAAAAATTTTAGATCGGGTAAAAAAATCAGATTTGTAAAAAAAAAAAAAATCCCAGTGGGTAAAAATTTTAGATCGTTCAGGTAAAAAAAATATAAACTCAAAAAAATTTAGATCGGATAAAAAAAATCAGATTTGTTGTTTCAAAAAATATAAGTATAAAAAAATAGGAGAGTGTAAAAAATAGGAGATTAAAAATATATAATAGTTTTAGGTTTTACCTCGTCATTTTCATCTAAATCTGGTTCAATCTCAACAAGATTTGTTGTGTCAAAGCTGACTTTAGTTTTCTTCTTCGGATTCATGGTGTTCATAGCCTTGTAGAGTGAGCAAACCCTTTTGTTTTTGCTGTTAAAGTGATCGGACCCTTTTGTTCTTCTTTATGGAAAATGGAGATGGAAGATCGATGGAGGTGGAAAATAGAGATGGAAGATGAGAAATGGAGGTGAAAATCAAAAGGGAGGGATGGAAGATGAATGGAGATATAGAGAAAATGATGTCTCCATTTGTGGTTGCGGCGGCTGAAATTGAAAGATCAATGAGCTGATGTCTCCATTTAGGTCTAATTATGTTGAAAGTGTGATGATTTCAGATGGTGACAAATGGCATAAATCAAGAGTATTATTGTGCAAGTGGGTGGGTAAACTCTATAAGGCATAAGCGTGTATAAATCGTGTTGCTATCGTTGCACTTGTGGCTTTAATTTCGTTTTAATTGGGTCGTGTTGTCGTGTCAATTTGGTCGTGTTTTCGGGTCAATTTCGTGTTAATTTCGTGTCAAATTAATTGACACGAACACGACACGACACGACTTCATGTCAAAAAACACGAACACGAACACGACACGAACACGACAAGTCGTTTCAATTTCGGGTCAATTTCGTCTCGTGTCGTGTCGTGTTGTCGTGTTGTCGTGACGTGTCTAAAATTGCCACCCCTAGTAAGTTCTCCCTCTTTTAAAGAGTTGAGATACCACCAGGCATTACACCATAATGGTTATTTTGTAACTAATAGATTATTTAATTTATAAGTGTTTATAACACTTACAAAAATTACAACGATTTTGGACGCTTACAAACGTTGTGCAAAATTTGTCATTTCATTAGTGTCAAAACCTAGAAGCGTTACGTTATCTCGCAAAAAGCGTAAAGAGAGAATTTACCACCCTCATTATTTATTTCCTAAAAAATTTCCTTCCTCGTTCCCAAAATTTTCCCACCCTTGTTTACTGAAATCACTAACCAAATGTACTAGAAATAAGTTGTGATTGTAAGAACCATTTTTCGAATTTCGTTCTCAAAAAAATTATTATATGTTAAGAAATGGAAAAAGGGATTCAAAAGAGTAAAACTCTCTTTGTATTAAAGCCACCATTTTCCAAAAAGAGCCTAAAAGATTAATTGCACGTAAAAATAGAAGTGTCGAGGTCATTTTATTTCAGTGATGCTTCACTACACATGAGCATTATGATATCTCCAAAAAATTAAGCGTTAATTCTTATATATGTGAAATTTTGAGTGTGTTATAAAGTAAAAGATTAATGGGTTACCACAACAAACTCTCTTGAAAATCATTCAATAGTTTGGCATTATTGATCTGAGAAGCATTAAAATTCATGGCATGTTGCATAAGTCGAGACAATTTCATCTTTTTCAACATTCTTACCCATAAGGTTGAAATTTAGTTCTTTCTCTATAAGTATCTTATGACTTCGTGAACCTATATTGATTTGCCTATGAAAATGCTCACACAATTTTATTCCACTTTCAAAATTTGGACATTTTAGTTTTATTCCTTGGGGTTATGTATTTTGTATGTCACTATACTTTTTATACTTACACTTGAGAAAATTTACAAAAATAGTTTGGTATGCCTTTTAAAAATTTCATCGCAAATGCGTAATTGATTATCTTTGTTATGTTAGTTATTTTGGAATCGGGTGATTCTTAATATTCACGATTAGAGTATTACCCTTCGTCTATTGCGAAAAAAAAGAAGAAAAACAAATTGAAGGGAATTTATTTTTCTTTAAGCTCGTACGCATTACAGTATTCTTTTGTTTCATGTGTATACGTGTCTTTCACTTTGATAATGATCTCACGGACTACAGAAGATGAAGAATTTCAGTTGAAGATAGAGTCTCCAATATCATTCCGTTTTTAGGTTTAGGAGGACATTACTAGAATATTGTCTTAGGAATTTTATTGTAATTTTGAATTTTATTTTTGTACCGAAAATGCCAAACGGAGAGATTTGTAAGAGAAAGATTTTATAAATTCTCATAGATTAGTTATTTTGGCATATCCCATTACAAATCGAACACTACATCCTTATATACTTCCATGATAGTTTGAAAACATGTTACAGACCGAGCATCGTTTCCTAATTTCAAGTCATTGGAATCATCACAAACACTTTAAGAAGGTATATAGATTTTGTGGCTTTGATATTTTTCATTCAATTAAATTTTGGGATGCCTAATTAAAAATAACAAGATAAATAAATATTCAATTACAATTTTCAACTAACTGAAGAACCACAAAGCTAGTTCACCATATATGATGGAGTTTGAAGGAATGCTTATAATTAGGGCCAACATACATCTGATGATCTGATAAAGTCCCCTTGATTTTGCTGTTGGTTCTGCATAATGATGAAGTAAATTATTATTATTATTATTATTATTATTATTATTATTATTATTATTATTATTATTATTATTATTATTATTATTATTATTATTATTATTATTATTATTATTATTTTTTAATCCACAACTTTATTGATGAAGGTAGAAAAGCGCTACCTTGGTGGCATTACAAAAAGAGTAACAAAGATCTGAGAAGAAAATTTAATGATTCAACTTCCTAATTGATGGGATGCCAAAGAGATTCATTCTGTAAAAGCACCTAGATGATTTTGGAAGATCCTTCGCTCAGTTAAAAATATTGAACTTCTTAGAAGAAATTCCATGATTTGCTAAAGAATCTGCTACTCTATTAGCTTCTCTCCAACAATGAGCATAAGATACTTGAACATCCATACCATTGATATCTTTTAATATACCTAGAAGTGACCAAGGAGGTTTAGGAATGAAACCTTTTAGAATATTTATGATAACTTGATAATCAGATTCAATCAACAAGTTATGGATGTTAAGGTCTTTGCAAATTTTAAGACCATTGAGGATAGCTAAACATTCGGCTTTGGTATTAGATTAGAACTTGTCTAGGGGGAAAATTTATAGTAAAGGAATGCTTACAACAAGCTTTAAAAATAATGACTGAACATCAAACATCATCAGCTTCTGGCCACACTATACAACATCACTGCTTTTGCCTACACATACGAGCAATAGTAGCAGTTGCTTCTACCTACACATCCAACTAGTTTATGGGTAATTTTATGAATACTAGACGCACACATACCAATGCATCCTTAGTCATGGAAAGTACTGAGATCGTGGCAGCGACGAGCAAAACCTTGGCAACCTTAGTGTCGATGATGGGCTTAGTGAAAATGGGTTGTGTTAAAACATAATTAGAATTACTCTCTCTTTGGGACACAAGGATTCACCAATTTTCATTAGAAGTTTCACAATAATAATGATAATATGATTGAGATTGAGATGATAGTAGGTTTCCCAAAAGTTAAAATATGATTAAGAAAGGAAGGATAAAAGATGCCAGAATGATGCCGATTTCTCATAGTGATCTTTCTCAGAAGCAGTGCAGGTCTCTCCACTACACATTAATTGATGCTCGTTCTTCAATAGATATCTAAAGAAATAAAAGAAACAAACCAAATTAAGAAACCCATGGATTCACCAATTCTCATAAGAAGTTTAAAATCAACGCAATGGAGATTCATGGGTTACCGAATATGTAAATCACGTCTGAATTTGTGTAATACTTGCTTTATTGTATTAGTGTACTTTTCCTGCAAGGATTTCCATGTTAAATTTCTGTCTCGTACAATTGCATTTATCATTTTGCAATCACCGTAAAAATGAATTTAATTAATAGAATTGTCTAAATACTAAATTGAGATTAGTCCCAACAAATTCAATTGAACCAGAAATTGTTGAAATTGGCCAAATTTGAAATTAACAGAGTTCATTTGATAAAATAGACAATTAACTTTTCAATAAATATGGCCAATAGTTAAGGAAGTACAATTACATGCTTTTGATTACTCATAATACCCCTTAATTTCTCTCTATCTATTTTCATCCCAAATCAACCCACCCAAAAGAGAGTCCCATAATAATTTTGGCCACATCACAAACACTAGAATATAAGAATAAAAAGTGCGTGGTACAAGAACACCACAAAGCACCCTAGCAACTTCATTCCCAAATAATCCAGGCCTGAAACTAAATCACGATATATTAAAGCAATGAGTAAAATATAATAAGAAAGATAACGCATATGTTGTAATATAAGCAATATAAAGACTTACAAAGAAATTCTCCAATCGAGAGCATTAATTATTCCCCTATTGACATCATTTAACCGCATGGGAACCCCATCTGATTGTTGTGGTAACCATGCGCATAGTTACTGCAACAATCGTAATATCAAATCACACATAAATTCAAATGAACCCAACAAAATCAACCAAAATGAACATATATGATACACAAACTATATTTTACTAAATTTTAAAGAAACATGAACTTGAATTGTACATTTCAAAAAACTCATTCTAACCATTAATAATAATAATAATAATAATAATAATAATAATAATAATAATAATAATAATAATAATAATAATAATAATAATAATAATAATAATAATAATAATAATAATAAGAATAAGAAGAAGAAGAAGAAGAAGAAGAAGAAGAAGAAGAAGAAGAAGAAGAAGAAGAAGAAGAAGATTATTGCGGTGACAATTAAGTTCAACACAAATTAATAGGAAAAGATAATCACCAAAGCAAATAAGGAATGTAAAGAATGTCAATCACACAACACAGTATGTACGTGGTTTAGCAAGAATGCCTACGTCCACAGTGGTGGTCCCAGTATTATTTCTTTGTACTCCGAGGAGTGTTTTATAAGAAATATCTCACGTGCCTTTTGCCCCAGGCCCAGGGTTTGTTATATACATGTTTCTTCTCGGGGAGTGGGGATGTTGGATTCCCCCACATTAGTCTATCACTTCCTAGAATAACTCCTTGCGAGATTTTAGTAAGAGACTAAGTCATAACTAATTTTTGGTAGGGATGCGGGGCTCCCAGGATTTGGGCCTTTACGGGGCTCCTTGTCTGGGCCCACGGTGACTAAAGTGGTACCCACAATTGCCCCTAAAGTTATTGCGCCACAATTTGGGCTCATTAAATTTAAATGATTTGTCATAATGGCTTCCATGTAAATTGTGCAGCTCTTCAGAGGATTGAAAATTGATTTAGGCAGCAGCTTGCTTCGTGTCCTGTGCGCGATGATTAGGAGCACTTTAAAGTCCTTTGCAATAGTAGTTTGTAGTTATCGTTTCAAACTTCTTCAAATTTTCTCATCTTCTCTAAGCTCCTACCATTGCGCCCTCATTCCCAGGTCATCGTCTTTCAATCTCAATCTCCTCCATCATCTTCGCTTGTGACTTTGCGTCGTCCCAAGCCAAGTTTGTATTTCGTAAGTCCTTCTTGTTTTCTTTCTGTGCTTTTTTTTTGCAATCTCCTCGTATTTGTAGTTAGGGTTTTGCAAATGGCGAAAATAGGCAATAGGTCTGTAACTGAATTTAGGAAATATTACAACATTCCAGATTGGGTAGACATTGAATGTTCCCCTATCCCTAAAAATGTTAGATAAATAGAGGGTGCTCACTTGATTCATGTTCTTTTACTGTCCCAAGGGGGCTCACTTTCCCCCCAAGTAATTTATTTTTCCAATTCTTTGGTTACTTCAATATTGTCCCTACACAGTGCTCACCAAACGTTTGGAAGATAGTCAATGGTGTCCATAGAATAAACCAACTCTATGGTACCAACCTAGGGCTCGCTGAAATATGCTTCTGCTACTCTTTCTCGCGAACAAGCTTTGGTCTTCTTTACCTCAAGTACAGGAGTCCTAAGAGGGTATTGGTAGTAAATCTACCTGATTCCCACAAGGATTACTGGCAAGAGGGTTTTCTTGCTAAAAATTGGCAATTTTCTCCCCATACTGAGGGGTCGAGGTCTGACCTGTTCACGGTCCCCTTCTATAGGGAGGAGTATATTGGTAGGCTTAACTTTTGTTCTGCTCTTCTATCTTCTTATTAATATATTATTTCTCTGATATTCTTCTCTCTTCTTCTCAGCGAGGATGAAGAATTTGGAACCTGCTTTTAGTGAGGTTCGAGTTGCTGAGCTGATCAAAGCTTGGAACATCATAGAACCTTTAGCTGATGGTGAACATCCTTGGTTGGGTGCTTTTCTTCTGGAGTATAACAATATTGGGTCTAGTTTCATTGCACGACCCATAGACAGCATTCCTGAGTTGGACATTACTGAGGAAGTTACTGCAGACCCCATCCAGTAGGACGAGGAAGAGAGCAACTGTGGTGAGGAGAGTGAAGGTGATACTAGGGGAGCTGTTGAAGGTGGTGCCAATGAGACGAGCTCTAGTGGTGAAGGGTCTTCCAGATCGAAAGAGGCTTTAGAAGCTCTAGAGTCCTCTATTGAGTCAAGTACTTCCAACGAGGAAGATATGGCTCCTCCCAGGAGGAACCTAATCAGGGATGATGATGATAAGGATGATGTGCTCCTTTCTAGGGGGAAAAGAAGCAAAATTTGGCAATGTAAAAGTTGCCACTGGTTCTCAGCTTGCTGCCAACGAGCAGGAGAAGAAGAGGAGGGAGGAAGAACAGTTGAGAGATAAAGAGAGAAAGAAGAAAGAGGAGAGAAGAAGGCGGAAGAGAGGAGGAGAGATGAGAGGGAGAAAGCGAGGGAAGAGGAGAGAAGGAGAGTGGAAATGAGGATAAAGGCTGGGCAAGCTCTGGTGCTCGTATCCGCATTGCCCGAGGGGGCCTCTCTCGCCACCTCTCCCCAAGTGGCTCCTGCACTGCTTGAGAGAGCAGTCTTGCCTGCTGATTGACAAAGGGCAAGGGGGACTGACCAGTTAGCCCTACAAGTGAGTCCGAGGCTAGCCTTGGTAAGTCTGTATTCTCTTTTTAATACCTATAATATTTTGTTCAATTCTTTCTTCTAATGCTCCATTTTTAGTTGCAGTTCGTGACTAAATTTGTTGTTCTTTATCGTTCTCGTGATGAGCTGGCGAGTAGGAATGAGGATTTGGAGAGGTAGAATATTGAACTGAAGGGGAAAGACGTCGAGCTGGAAGCCAGTCTGAAAGCTTCCAGCAAGGCCCAGAAGTACTCTAATCTCTCTCTTACCGAAGCCAACAGAGCGAAGGAAGTGACAATCAAAGAGTTGAATGAGTTGAGGTAGTCCTATAATCTGGTCTACACGAGCAAGCTGGTCGTGGTCAAGGAAAACAAGGTGTTGGCTGAGAAGATGAAGAAGATGGAGTCCTAGGAAGATACTATTAAGGAAAGTTTGTATAATTTTGGGTGGGCTGCTGCATACGAGGATGCTGATATTCAGATAGGCTACATCAGCCATCTAAACTTTAAGAAGGGCTAAAATAAGGCTCTTATGGCTTTCAGGGTGAATATTGACTCACCCCTATTTGACGAGAATGTTCTAGGACCAAAGCTTGTTATAAATGATGCGCCTGCCCTAGCCATTGAAGGTGTAGTTCCTGCCTCTCAAACCGTTCCCATTGGTGCTTTTCCTACTCAGGTAACAACAGTTGTTCCATCCGATGGAGCTGTCTCTGCTGCTGTTGATAAGAGAAAGCAACCAGCGGCCTCTAAACAAATTGAGGTTGCTAGCTAGTCTGTTCTTAGGATTTCCTTTGTATCTTTTGCTTTATTTGTACTGCTCTTTTTGAATTATCGATGTATTTGGACCCCTTTATTTGAATGAAATGAAAGTACTTTCTTTTTGTGCACTAATTCTTCTGCTTCTTATCGCTTGTATGGCTTGTAGTTGAATGATTTAGATTAATACATACCTGCTACCTCTCAGTTGGGAAGGATCCTTAGTCCTAATGTGATTACCCAAGTTTATTAGGCCTTCGTTAGGATTTGCAAGTCTCTCAAGTTGAGAAATAAGAGCTTTAAGGACTAGTCTGAGCTCGTCGCCAAGCTAAAGGATAGACTTCAGGAGATGGAAGAAGTTGGTACCTCTGTCCAAGAAGAAGTGAACACTTTGAGAGGTAAGCTTATGGATGCCTCTGGAATCAATCAAGTTGGGTAAGTTCTTCAGCAAGAGAACAATACTCTTAGGAGGGAAGTGTCATGACTCAGGGAGCATGTGCCGAGCGTCGTACCACGTGTTTTATGGGGTTCCTCTTTGTCGACTGTTCCTTGAGTTGACATAGGACCGATCGGTGCCACTCCAGTCTTGCAAGGTTCTACCTCATTGACTGCTCTGCGAGCTGGTCCAGATGCAGGGGGTTCAACTAGGGATATGGACGAGCTTCGAGAAGACATTCATCGAGCATACGTTATTGTTGCTGGGCTTCAAAGGGATGTCACACGATTAAGGTATTTGTTCAAGAAAGGACATCGGAGAGTGTGGGCTGATAGTTATGACCAAGGTTGGACAGATGCTTCGACGAGGCTGATAGAGTTTGAGGAGCTCACTTTTATTAGTGGATAGTTGAGCGCGCTCAGGGAGGTGTAGGTGACTCGGAGCTCAGGACTCTAGTATCGTCACGAGATCTCCCCTTCAACTGTGAGGCCTTATCCCTTCAGGAGGGATGACCAGTGGATCCCTATAGATTATATCCCTACAAAACTGTTAGATTCAGATGGGAATAAGTTCGAGGAGGAATTGGCTCCTCATCCGGACGTGGATGAAGAGCACATGTGGCTGATTATCTCATTCATAGGCCTAATCCTCATTAAGATTTTATCGAATGTAACTCATTGTACATGTAATAAAGTAATGCAATATTTATGTCTTGGGCAATCCCGCTGACTAAACATGCGTTGCATATTTTTTACTTCATTTATTTCCCACTTGATTATCTTGGGCTCTTCGTAGCCAACTAGATTTGATGTAGGTAAAGTTATTTTGTTGTGTGAGTATCCTCCCAGTCCAGTATGCTTATGAGATACCATTCTTCCCCAGTTTACCTTTTAGATAGTGGTGTCACACTCCCTTAGGCCTAAGTATGGCAATGGCGAGGACACACTTCGTTTTGGATGTTCTATTCGATCAGGATTTTTGAGCTAAACGTTGTTTGGCGACCAATTTGATTTGGCCGAACTGCCTAAGGGTCCCTTGTAGGGCTTCATATATTTCCAGGGGCAATGCTAAGAGGTTGTTCGTGTCACATAACAAAGACCCAAGGAGGGTGATTCCTTGCTTTTGCGTACTTAGTAATATGCCTGTCACTTGGAAAAGGCGTGCAAGTTATAAAGTTCATAATATAAAATTAACACTTCATAGAATGTCACTGCCAAATAATCTTTTATTAATTACCAGAAATAAAAACTAAGTTGCCAATTCCAAAAATGTGATAAAAGATGAATGAAAAAACTAGAAGTAGAATTTCTTCTGATTGGCTACATTCCAAGATCGGGGTATCTCTGTGCCCTCCAGCTTTTCTAAGTGATAGGCTCCTTGTAGGTCGTCATTTGTCACCTTGAATGGTCCCTCCCAGTTTCGATCCAGCTTGCCATTAGATGGTTTTACTACATTGCCAAGAACTTTCCTTAGGACGTAGTCACCAACCTGGAATGCCCTTGAATTGACCTTTATGTTATAGTGTTTTGCGAGCTTCTGTTGATAACTCGCTAATATCACTAGGGCTAGTTCTCTGTGTTCATCGGTTAGGTCAAGTTCAACGAGTAATGCTGCATCATTCTGGCCTTGGTCGACGAAGGTGGATCTCATGGTTGGGAGGCCAATTTCTAGAGGGATGATTGCTTCCATTTCATATGTTAGAGCGAATGGGGTTTCCCCCGTTGCTCTTCGTGGGGTGGTACGATAAGCCCACAGGATGTGTGGCAGCTCTCTCACCCATGCGCCTCTGGCTCGCGTAAGCCATTTCTTTAACCCATCGATCACTATTTTGTTGGAAGCTTCATCTTGTCCGTTGCTCTAGGGGTAAGTAACCGAGATAAAATGGAGCCTGATCCCATGGTCATCATAAAAACACTGGAAAGGGACACTCTCTAACTACGTTCTGTTGTCAGTGATGATGGTTTTATGGATCTCGAAGCGAGTAATTATGTTTTTCCATATAAATCTCATCATATATGTGTCCCTAATGTTTTCCAGTGGCTCTGCCTCGATCCATTTGGTGAAGTAGCCTGTGGTGACCAACAGATACTTGAAATTACCGGCAGCGGTAGAAATAGGGCCCATGATGTCCATTCCCTATTGCGTGAAAGTCTAGGGGCTGGTAAGTGATTTTAGGTCGCTGGCAGGTTGGTGGACCATAGGAGCATGTAGTTGACATTTCTCTCACTTGCGAGCATACACTCCAGAATCTCTCTGCATGTACGGCCACCAGTAGACTTCTTTCATTGCTCGGAAAGCTAATGACCTTCCTCCAACATGACTTCCACAGATTCCTTCATGAAGCTAGCGGATAACTTGTTCGACGTCCTTCGGGTGAACACATTGAAGGTAAGGTCCAGTGAATGATCTCTTATATAGTCTACCTTAAGGATATAAGTGGAAGCGGTTAGCTTTGACTCTTATTTGATGAGCGACCTTCTTATCGTTTGGAAGTTCACCATCCTTCAAATAGTCCCTCAGGGGGTCCATCCAACTGGGTGCTGACTCAATCTAGAGCATATACCTTACGTTCGATAACTCATCGCTCAGATTGATGCTCGGATAGGCGATTAAGTCTATGGGTATTGTTCTCTTTAAGTCAGAATCGATCGTTGAACTCAGGGCAGCCAGGGCATATGCATGGTTGTTCTGTCCTCTAGGAAACTATTGGACATTGACTTCCTCAAAACTGGACATTAACCTTTTTTCCAAGGCCAGGTAGGCTGCCATTCTTTCGTCTCTTGCGTTGAAGTCCCCACTTATCTGATTGGAGACTAATTACAAGTCATCGAACACCTGCAACTACTTTGCCCCCAATGCTTGTGCCTTTTGCAGGCCGGCTATTAGAGCCTCATATTCCACCTCATTATTGGAGGCTTCAAATCTAAGGCTAATGCCTTGCTTGAGGATTGTATCTTTTGGAGTAATAAGTACAATGCCTACTCCCGCCCCCTTTAAGTTGGAGGCTCCATCAACAATCAGTCACCAAATTTCTCTTGTTTAGGGATTTTCCTTCTGATCCATTGAATGGAGTTGGTCACGAGGCATCTCGCCTGTGAACTTTGTGTTGAAGTCGATGAGCACTTGCCCCTTGATTGCGCTCCTTAGTTTAAATTGGATGTCAAATCATCCGAGCTCGACCGACCACTTAGAGAGTCTGCCAAATAGATCTGCTTTTCGTAGGACTACTTTAAGGGGGTGTGAGGTAAGGACGATGATAGTGTGAGGGAAGTACCACTGTTCATCATCTAATAGCATATTTTTGGCATAGTAATTCAGATTTTGTTCTCCCTCTTTTTCATAAACTAAGGCGGAACTCACAATATGGTCTGATACGGCCATATAAAGGTACAGTTGTTCTCCATTTTCTGAAATTACCAGCAATGGGGGATTACTAAGGTAAGACTTATTTCTTCCAAAGATTGTGAGCAGTCTTTATTCCATACTAGGCCTTTGCCGTTCTTTAAGAGCTGGAACAATAGTCGATAATGCTCCGAAGACTCAGAGATGAAGCGGTTGAGCGCAGTGAGCATTCCAGTAAGCTTTAGAACATCTTTCAGTGTCTGAGGAGGTTGGACCTTGGTGATATAATTGATTTTCTCTGGGTTGGCCTAAATTGTCCTTTTACTCACATAGCCTAAGAACATTCCTAATTGGACTTTTACTTGCATTAAGCTTCATTCGGTACTTCCTGAGGATTTCAAAGGTTACTGCTAGGTATGAGAGGTGATCGGCCTTGTTCTTGATTTTAACGAGCATGTCAATGATGTACACTTCTATCATCTCTCCCATATATTTGCTAAACATATTGGTTACCAATCGTTGGTAAGTTTTCCCTGCGTTCTTGAGTCAAAAGGAATGACCTTATAACACTACAAACCAACGAAGGTCATAAAGAAGGTCTTATCCTGGTCGGGCCCGTATAGCGGGATCTGATGAGACCCTGAGTAAGCGCGAAGGAAGCTCATAATTTCGTGAGCCGTTGTGGCATTGAACACTTGATCTATCTTTGGGAGAGGGAAGTTATCCTTAGGACATGCCCGATTGATGTAGGTAAAATCGATGCACACCCTCTAACCGCCATTATTTTTCCGTACTACCACTGGTTTTTGATAGCCATATAGGGAACATAACTTCCCTGATGGAACCTGCATCCAGTAATTTCCCTACCTCTTTCTCCACTCCCTTAGCTTTATCGGGTGATGTTCGAAGAGACTTTTGAGTGATCGGCTTAAACGTAGGATTGACATATAAATGGTGGTGCGCCAAGTTGTGGTCAATTATTGGCAACTCGTAAGGCTCCCGTGAAAAAATATTTATGTCGCTTTTAAGGAGTGCAACCTGCTCCCTTCTCTCTTGATTGGTGACAGCAGATCCACTCAAAAAATTTATTTCTCTCAAGTTGTCATCGGCTACAACTTCTTCCAGGCTTTCAACGACCCTGTCTGCGGGGTGGATCCTCATCTTTTCCACCATTATTCGACCATACCATAGTTGCTATTTGGATAGAAAACCCTTTCCTATAATTTCTCCTGGGTATTTTTGGGCTCCTTTATTTTCTCTCTCTTCGGGAAGAGGGATGTAATAAAGCACCTTCGTGGTGAAGCCTTATCACTGCGGATCTCGACCACTCTATGATCCGTGATGCCCTTTAGCTTTTGATGATAAGTGGATGGTACGGGCTTCATGGCGTGGATCTAACCTCTTCCTAAAATAGCATGGTATGGGGACTCGCTGTCCTTAACTAATAACTCGATTAACTTTGAGATGTTCCCTGCCCTGATTGGTAAGGTGATCTTTCCCAATGGAATGGTAATCCTTCTTGCGAAGCTAACTAATGAATCAGTGGCTTCTTTGAGGCCGACGATATTCAATTTTAGCTTATGGAACAGGTCTAGATACATCACTTTGGATGAACTCCCCTGGTCCACCAGTAGCTTGTCAACATCCCACTTAGCAATCCTGAACATAATTAATAACACGTCATGATGTGGGGTCCTTACTTCGACCATATCCTCTTCGGTGAACACGATGTGTCTTATGTAATCAACATCTTCTGGTCGCCAATGTATTCCATCTTGAGTCTTGGCTAGGTCGATCTGAAAAGTTTCCATTACGATAGTTAACTTCCCTAGTTCCATTCTAACGGCATTTCCCTGAATTTATTTGAGGTCTGACGCCCCTATAAATTACTGCAAACTTGTGTCTTATGTCATCATCGAGTACATTGTTTAGCTTCTGGTCGCCATTGGTTATGACCTTCTCTGTTTTCTTATTAATGTACTCGCTAAGGTGCCTTGCCTGACCTAGCTCTTCCAGATGCGAGTTTAGGGTTTTGCAATTTTTGGTTCGATGACCACTCGCCTTGTGGAATGCTCACCTTAGTGCATTGTTTTTCTTCGTCGAATATTTGCCTATCTTCTTGGGCCATTTAACGAAGGGATCGTCCTTGATCTTGCTGAGAATGTTATAAATGGGTTCCTTAAAGACTGTGTTAATAACCTAGAACGCCTTGGAGGGGTCATTCTTAGCTCCACCGCTCTTGCTTACCTTTTTATGGGTGTCATTCTTCTCTGTCCCCTTGTTCGCCTTTGCTCGACCATTGTCTCCCCCATTAGGATGGACCACGTCCTTGACCTTAGTGTATTTCTCGATACGAGCCATAAGATCATCGATTTTTATGGATTCCTTCTTGGTGAGAGATTGGTGCAGCAGGTAGGTGGTAGGCAAGATGATTTTGAATTATGATATAAAAACTTTCTCCTAGAAGTCCTCAATATCATTAAATATCTCCTAGTATCTCTTGGCGTAATCACCGAGGTTTTCTTCAGGATTTTTCTTCACTGTGAGCAGTGCATCCATCCTCTTAGGATGGGAGCTTATTGTTACGAACCATGTCGTGAAAGCCTATGCCAATACTGCAAACTTCTTGATTGATATATAGGGGAGCCTCTCAAACTACTTATGTTCTACATCGTGTAGGCTAGAAGGGAATATCTTGCACATTAGTGCGTCGTCGGGGCTCCATAAGGTCATTGCCTGCCGATATTGCCTAACATGATCTATGGGATTTGTTTTGCCTTCATGGATCTTGAACCCAGGGATAGAGAATTTCTTAGGAGGATCGTCGCATTTGATTTCCCTTAATAAAGGGTCTTCATCTAAGAATTTAGAGCTCTTTTAGCAATCTCTCTGGTCGATTTGGCTCCTCGATGCGCCGAATGTTTGTCCGTCTCCCTATGGACCTGAATCCTCAAATCCTTACTTGGTCGGTCATTATTCTTATGTTTCCTCTCCTTATGGCCACCCTCTAATCGTGCTCACTCTAATCTGTAACGTTCAGTTCTCTACTGGTCATGCCTAGGGCTCCTTCCTTGGCTGGGGGAATTTCCCCCTGAGGACTAGGAGTCTTGTCTTGTCTCGTCGCTGCCTTGTGCTTATGGATAGATCTCTCTCTGATCTTTGTAGTCGCCTCTTGAGGCGAGCATTCTCTTCTTCTTAGCAACGCATTGCCTCTTACTGTTCTCGAAGTCTAGCTTCATAGTCATAGACCAACCTGGAAATCTAAGTGGACCTTGGAGGTCCATGACTCTCTTCTGATGGTTTCCTTTCATGGTGAGACCTTGGATTTGAATGTTGGCAAATTTCAAACATGACCTTAGGAGGGGCAGGCTCTTCCTAAACATCACCGGCTTATGAAATGTTGTTGATGTGGTGAGACATTGATGTCTTTTGGGTAATGAATGCTTTCATAGAAACACAAGTCATTTCCCACAGATGACCCATTATGAGTGCAAAAAAAATCACAATAAAAAGATTCACGAAAGAAATCACAATAGGCTGAAAGTAAATGAAATCACACACAACAACGATGTATGTGGTTTGGCAATGTGTCTTCGTCTATGGAGAGTTTATTTTTTTTCTATTAAGTATCTCTCAATGATTACAATTTTTCGTCCCTTTGCCCCAAGTCAGGAGTACAATTTATACATCTCTTTATTCCATAGTTTGAGTTGTTTAAGGAACTCCATTATCGTACGTGGATTGTCCATAAGGTGCTTTAATAATTCGACCGAGATTCTTGGCATCTGATTTGACAATATGCGTGAGTATCCTTCTCTAACTAAAGTTCCTGTGTAGAAATTAAGCCATGATTTGAGCCGGACCAAATAACTCAAGTTATCTTGGTCGGCTACTTTCACGGGCTTGTAAAAAGTGGGATCCCACAGGGGGTTATATACAGAAAAATTGGGTTTAAATAAAAATACCCTTTTGTAATTAATTATAAGGAACCCATCCAATAAGCAAGTCCAATAAAAAGAGGAAGTTAGATTTGAAATTGTATAGAAGTTTAGAGTACACTTTATTATATTAACTTTGATAGATCGCATTATTAGCTTATTCAAAAGATAAAGTAGAACCAATATGATTCAAGATAACTATGAATAATTGCGTAGTAGTTTTGTGTTCATATATATAGACTATAAAATAACTAAAAGTCAAATTCAGAATGCGACATCTCAAAATATTCCTATCTTATTCCATCTCTAATGCCCCGTCCATGATTCAATAAAAGTTAAATGATTTCATCAATATAATATGCAACTGATTCTTCCAGGAAAATTCAAACTCTTTGAGATTCAATTTTATTCATTCCTACCGTATTGAAATGTTATTGGTAAATTGGTCTCTTTAGTACACAATACGAGGTACGTTGCTATAACCTATATGCAATACATTGATGGTATGCTTAATTGTTTCACTAGAATTATATTTTAAATTATAAGAATGTATGTAGTGTATAATGTCTACATTTTAAATTATATTAATAAGATACCATTCTTGTATTATATTAGTTGAGAAGTCATTTTTCTTCTCATGTATTATGTTATTGTAACACCCCATATTTTATTATTATTATTTAATTTTCATGTGACTAATATTATTAATTTAATTGGAGAAAATTAAATTGGATTTTAGTAAATATTAATTAGCAAGAAAAGGACTATATTTCATTATAATTATTATTTATTTGTGTGTGATAAGTAAATAGTTATCTGACTTATTGTACATGAGTGAAAGCGACGGCTTATTATCACATGTCGATAGAGTGTTACATTGGCGGATCGGTATAATTTATAGGCGACGCGTACGATATGCACTTGTCGGGCCCGATCAATGAGATGTTAGTGTATTTAGAGTTGAGTGACTCAAATGACCTTTTCTAATGGACCGGTGATCCGAATAGGGTCGAAATAGGACATAATAGGTACTCGGTATTATGTTTGGGTTTCGAGGGCTTTTTAGACATAAAGGGACTCATATAAGGATATGAGGATCATTTTATTGGTGGGTTGGCCTTTGGGCCTTGATTGTACTGTTATTTTTGGGGCTTTGCCTCTTCCAATGAATTCACATTTCACTAAAAAGAAAAAAAAACAATGGAGGCCATCATGAGAGTGACGATTTTATATGTTACCCATACTTTTATTTTTTTGTTGTATTTTTGTACTATATGTGCTTTATGTAGTGGTTTTTTCCTAGGTTTCCCCATTGAAGTAATTGATAAGTTTTAGCTTATATGGTGAAATGGTTCTTTCTTTTTTCATGTTTTATATGGGTATTTGAAGTCATTCAAGTTTCTTATAGTGGAGACCCGGTTCCAAACCTATTTATTTACGGCAGTCATCAGAGCTTAGTTTATCTCTCACATTTCAAACAATTATATACATTTGAACGTGTTGCATATATAAAATTTGGATCCATCAAATCATCTTTTGTGTCTATGATGAGCAGTAGTAAATGGGTGTCCCATGTTTTATATTATATATAGGAAATGCTTAAATTTTTTGAAAACTTAAATAAAATAAATTAAAATAAAATTGTTTATACTATTTTAAAAAGTAAAAAATATTTTTAACTATTTTACATAACAATTTTTTTTACTATTTCTTGCAAAAATAAAAATTATTTAACAAAATAAACATTTTTTAATTAAAAACTTTAGAGATGCTATAACATTTTGTGATATCAAAAAATCTAGGATATGGGGGGTGCCCATGTACCACAATGCATGTACCATAATAAATAAAAGAGAGACAAAGATTTACGTGCTCCAATCATGAATGGCCTACGTCCACGGGGCTGCTGTTGTGTTTCATTAGAATGATGAGAGAGTTTACACGAATGTGTTTCTCTAGCTTTTAATCCCCCTTACACAATGGGAGGTGTCCTCTTTATATAGAGTTGGGGTTACATTAGGGTTACAAAATGGATGAGTCCAATCTTCATAGAGCTTGATTTCAATCGGATACTGATCTTCGGTCTTCTAGTTTATCAAGGACTCTAGTCGTCCTTATCCTGTTAGAGAATCCGTTGCTTGACATCTTAATCGAGGTGATTTCCATGTGTCCTGCTATTATGTAGGAATCGTTTTTCCCCCACAATAGCCCCACAGGTCGAAATTCAGCTGATTTGATTTCGAGATGAGCTGGGAGCTGGTCCATAATCTCTTTAAGCGTGTGCAGTTGCCGATGTGAACTGGACTAGCGTTCTTTGAGTTGCCGTTCACATTTAAAACTTCTTTGGTCCATCTTCTTTCCTTTATTGGTTTTTAGATGAATGCTTGGCTTGAGTTGAGAAACGTTCAGTTGATATGGGAACAGGACTCGAGAGTGTCCAGCTGCCTATGTACCCTCATGGGATCAGGTCGAACGTAGTTCATTGTTCTGTTTTATTGTATGACCCAATTCGCGAGGCCAACCACAGTCATGTTCAGAATTCATTTGCTAAGGCTGTCTCGAGCGTGCATCAAGTTTAGGGCATCTCCCTATATTTTAATCTTGTATAGTCCATTTGGTGAGGCCGACCATAGGCCTATGTGTCGATCCTTGCTCGAGCACGTACCTAGTAGGGGTAAGACCCTGCATTGGGTTTTTCATATGGTCCAATTTTGAGGATGACCAAAAGCCTATGTGTCGAGCCTTGCTCGGACATGTACCTAGTAGGGGTAAGACCCTACATTAGGTTTTTCATATGGTCCAATTGGAGAGGCCAACCAAAAACTTATGTGTCGAGCCTTACTAGGGCATGTACTTAGTAGGGGTAAGACCCTGCATTAGGTTTTTCATATGGTCCAATTGGATAGGCCGACCAAAAGACTATGTGTCGAGCCTTGCTCGATCATGTACCTACTAGGGATAAGACCCTGCATTAAGTTTTTCATATGGTCTAATTGGAGAGGCCGACAAAAAGCCTATGTTCCGAGCCTTGCTCTAGCATGTACCTAGAAGGGGTAAGACCCTGCATTAGTTTTTTCATATGGTCCAATTGGAGAGGTCGACCAAAAGCCTATCTGTCGAGCCTTGTCCGGCATGTACCTAGTCGGGGTAAGACCCTGCATTAGGTTTTTCATATGGTCCAATTGGAGTGGTCGACCAAAAGCCTATGTGTCAAGCCTTGCTCGAGCATGTACCTAGTAGAGGTAAGACCATGCATAAGTTTTTTCTTATGGTCCAATTGGAGAGGCCGACCACAGGCCTATGTACCAAGACTTTCTCGAGCATATACCTAGTCGGGGTAAGTCCTTTCATTAGGTTTTTTATATTTGATATGTAATCAGTACGCTTATTGTACTTACGCTTTTGCCGTAAGTCAATGTAATACCAATTTTGTTCACATTTTTCCATTTTGTGATGCCTTGCGTGTAAATATCCATATGTTTTACCTTTTAGGTTGTGTCGTCACACTTCCTTAGGCCTAAAAAATGAAGATAAAAATGCACCTGGTTTAAGGGCCATCCACCTATTCAGGATTTTAACCGACCAATATAGTTGGCGACCAACCTGAGTTGGCTTTTTGCATAGGGATTCCCTGTAGGGCTTTTATTGTTATCGGGGAAACTCGTGAGGCCATTTGTGGTTGAAGATGACAAAGTCCTGAGGGCTTACTTAATTTATTTGAAACAAGTAAGATAGTTGTTGTAATTAAATCAAACTTAATCATGATTGCCGTTTGAAAGACTAATGTCAATGTTAACCATGGTGGCAGCCATCCTGAGTTGGCCTCTTCTACTTTGCTTTAAATGTTGCGGTGAGCCTGTTCCCGTGGCATCGTTATCGTGGAGCCCCCAATCGGGCTGTGAAGAGAAGATTGACCGAGCATCCATCGAGTCATTTGATCTGTATAACCGAGATGATAAGTGCGCCTGCCATTCCTCGGGGCTTTATTTTATTGAAGAGTATCGCGTTGATCGTTTGTCGAGATAGATATATTTAAGGATTATCTTGCTTATATATCTCATGTAATGTATCGTTCCTTGGGGCACACTTATTTGCCGACCAAGTATGGTGGTTCCAAGAGGCTGTGGAAGACTCCATATAGCTCGTGCATCTAAAGAAATTGATATGATTTCAAAGCATCTTTGTGAGGAAATGCATTGATTTCATGTGGCGTTCAAGAAATGTTGTTTCTCTGGAGTGGACATCCTAGTGTTGATGACGTGTTAATTCGTTGCCTAGTGATCGCTGATTACCCTGGGGTGTCTCACGATGTTGCTGATACATTCAGGGTGGTCTAGTGTTTCTGTCAACACATTATGTTCATCGTATGTGAAAGAACTTTGACCAGTAGGGGAAGACAATCACGCGGGTCTATGATGATAGGATTAGAAATAATGTTTTGGACGCTTGGTTGTGACAGCCTTAGTTCGCATGTCGGTGGGCCAAAAATTCTTAAGTCAGCAGACCATGAAGAGAGTTGGTGGAGATGAGATGTGAGTCGTCCATAAGCCATGAAATCGCTGGCTGGGGTGGATAAAGAGAAGTTCGGAAATTATTAACTTCAATACTTAAGAACCACGGTTGATTGTAACCTAGCTGGATACAAGACTTCCTATATGCTGGATTTAGTCTTATTGATAAATATAGTTGATCATTGCACTCCATACTGCTTTACATGTTGTTGGACCTTTGTTATACAGGTTGCCCAACTTCCCATTCGCCGGGGTTTAATTGAATAAGAATTGCATTGCATAACTGTCCATTGAATTTTGAGACATGATCACATAGTGTCGACTATCCATCGAAGCTGAGGGTCCGTCAAGGAAAAATTGTAACGGATCTAGTAAATGTTGCGAACGATCAATGCTTGAGCATTTGTTGGAGCATTGGAAAGATAAATAATGCTTGACTGTCTGTCAAGGTGAAAATTATAGAGGATCTGGTAGATATTGTGAGTGATCCATGCTCGGCATCCGTCGAGGCCAAAAAGGACCGAGCAGATATTACTAAAGATCCTGTAGTGTTAGTGAAAACTAAATTTCCAAATCATTTATTATGGTTGAATAACAATAATAAATGTATTGTCGATCAGTCATCGACTGTGACAACCATCTGGACTGAATATAAGAATTATTCTGACCAACCATTTGTTCGGGATAAAATGCGACATGTGTGGCAAATATCTTCGGGACTAAATATATAGAAATATTTTGTCGATCATTTTTTGAGATGAATCTTGAATATGCGCGACCGTCCATAGAGCCAGATAATCAATACTGAATGTTGATGAAATATCATCACCCGAGCATCCGTTGTTTATAACATGTAATCTTCCCCAACCATTTGTTGGGTCTTAATAGTATTGTAGCGTGCTCTATCATCTGCCGAAGAAATAAAAATATAAATAGCGCTCGGCTACTCTGTCGAGACAACACAATACAGTGCCGAGTAGATATAGAGAGCGATCCGTGCTCGAGCATCTAACAGTGAATTAATAAGATTTCTAAGAACTTAAGATTGTGGTCGATCATTCGTAGGGACTGAATCTTGTACATGTGGAAGTTAATAAGTTGCTCAACTATTTCTCGAGGCTAGGTCAAATATAATTTATCATTCATCAAAATATCATGGGGAAATAACATCTAGACGACAATATTGGAAATTAAATGATCGAATAAATGACGTGAGGGCTATATAAGAGCGCCCCACTATTTATGTGAACAAAATAATTGTAATAAAGTCGAATAAAAGTTGCAAAATTTGTCAAATATATCAGGATGTAAGACATAGGAGTTAATTTGGAAATTCTGCAAATAGCTCTAAGCAAATGCTCAATTGTAAGTTGGTTTCAAAAAATTGTTTACACAGAAAATTATGTAGTAACAATGTTTTTCACAAAATATTGTGAAGTATAAAGTATAGATATAGGTAGCCCCCTACTAATAAATTTATGATGATAAAAATCAAGATCATAATTTGTGAGTAAATAAAATATTATGAGACAGAAACGAATGGGGTTGTGCTAAATATAAGAATTATCCTGACCAACCATCCATTGGGGATAAAGTGTGACATGTGTGGAAAATATCTTCGGGACTAAATATATAGAAATAATTTGCCGATCACTAGCCGAGATCAACCTTGAATATGCTTGATCCTCCTTCAGGTCAAGAATCAAAGAACCCAAGCATCAGTCGAAGTAATAATAATTTTGCCCAAGCATTTTTTGGGTCCAAAGTGTTGTAGTTTGCTCGATTATCCGTCGGAGCATTAGTAAAATAGGTGTTGCTTCGCAAGTTCGTCGGGGCAAAGCTGTTCAGTATCGAGTAGATATACCAAGCAATCTATGCTTGAGCATCTGTCGGAACATTGATAAGGTTTCCAAGAGCTTAAGATTATAGCCGAGCATTCGTTGAGACTGAATCTTGTACTTGTGGAAGTTAATAAATTGCCCGACCATCTATTGAGGCTAAATCAAATAGAAGTTATCATGAGAATGATTTGTTCAACAAAGTATGTATGATATGGATCCGCTCGGCCATTTGCCAAGGAAAAAATTAGTAGCAGCGTATGAATGTAATGAATAATCCAATGATTTTTATGAGAAAAATCCCACTGAGATAACCATGCCCGAGCATTCGTTGGGGATCCTTTGGCCGAGATTAAATAGTTGTAGTCGAACGACAATATTGAAAATTAAATAAATGACATGAGTTCTCTATAAGTGCGCCCCACTATTTATGTGAACAAAATAATTGGTAATAAGGTCTTATAAAAAGCGACAACTAAAATCGTTGAAATAATTGTAATAAAGTCACATGATCCCTCAAACTTTTTTCAGAGAGAATCGAGAAGTGTAAATATTAGTCAAATATATTCCAAATTTAATACATAGGAGTTAGTTCGGAATTTTCGCATAATTATTTGGACTCCAAGAAAATACTTAATTAAGTTGGTTTCAAAAATTGTTTCTCCATAAAGACGTGAGTAAAAATAGATAAAGTAAGGGGTAGTACTATCTTTTAACATCAATTGTCAGTTTTGACAAAGTTAAAGGGGTTGCGAAACCATCAATCCAGCCCCTGCGTTTATCCTCGCGACGCCTCCGACCAGTGCAGATGGCCTGGCGGCAGTCTCCCTCTGGGTTTATCTCTATAGCAAAAGTGATTGACGACCATGTATGGTGGTTCGAGTACACTGCTAATATGTGAGAAATTCCATAGAGTTCATGCATCTAAAGGAATCGATAGAGGTTCAAGGCATCTCTGGGAAAAATTTGTTAATTTGAGATGTGTTAACCGAGCACAAAGCTTTGATCCCTGATGTCATTCTCATCTATATCATTGATTTTTTATGGGACTACATGTCCGATCAGTGCTGAGTGGTTACCCTAGGTCACAAATTGAAAGTGATCGGAGGATATGAACGGAGGTGTTGCTGATACATCCAAGGTGGTCCAGTCATGATGCCAATTGTGGTGTCAGGAAATCTGGGATATGGGGGGTTCCCATGTACCACGATGCATGTAGCATAATAACTAAAAGAGAGATAAAAATTTACGTGGTTCGACCATGAATGCTCTACGTCCACGGGACTGCTATTGTGTTCCATTAGAATGATGAGATAGTTTACATGAATGTGTTTCTCTAGCTTCTAAGCCCCCTTTCACAATGGGGTGTGTCCCCTTTATATAGAGTTAGGGGTTACATTAGGGTTACAAAAATGGATGAGTCCTATCTTCGTGGAGCTTGATTTCAATCGAATACTGCTCCTCGGTCTTCTAGTTTATTGGAGCATCTGTTGCTCATCATCTTGATCGGGGTGCTCGCCACGTGTCATACTATTATGTAGGCATATTTTTTGCCCCCACACATTCATTTCTCTACTGAAACTAGGAATTTTTTCTCTTCAATTTCAATCTTTTTCATCCTATCTTAGTGAGAGTTTTGTTGGAAAATTTGTGAATTTTTTTTTCCTATGTTCCCCACATTGCGCCTCTCCCCCGCATCGCACATACTTATAACTAGCTATATACTTTAATTGGGTGTCAGATCGTCCAGAGTTTTGTTCGACATCTGTCATTTTAATGAAATTTGTTTGTCCGGTAACTCCATTTCTCTCTAGACTAATTGTGCTAGCATGTCCACATGATTATTTCCAATCAGACGATTGTATAAAAGGTTCCCCACTCCTCCTCCACTTCTTATATCCTTGTTTATTTCATTTTGTTTTGTAATTAATGAAATATTCTCATGTGGATCCCTTTGGTTGAATATTTACCTTCCTCTACTTTTCAAAGACTGGGCCTGCAACTTCTACCAAATGCGTCTTCCTTATCTGGTTTTACCAGTTTGTTTACCCGATTGGACTATTTTGTTTTCTCATATGGAAAGTTATCATTATATTCCATCCTATCATTAATCTTGTTCATATCACCTACTAAATAGACATTTTCGACGGTCTGTTTCACGTGGAGATGAAAATAGTGCACAAGTAATTAACAAAAGTTCAATTTTGGGTAAACTCCGAATAAACTCTTTTAGGAAACTCCTTTTCAATAAACAACACAAGAAGTGTAAAAAGTTGTACACATTCAAACTTAAGTTGCTTGGTTACCATGTTTTTAAAATAAAAATTTTATTAAGTCTTTGAGTGTCGAAACCAGGTATGTAAGCAATAAGAACATAAATCATTAAATGACACGCAAAAATTTTAACGTGGAAAAACCTCAGGAAACATCGAGGGTGACCTCTATGTCATAACCAAAAATATTCCACTGTAATCAAACAAGAATTACATGCACCAATCACAAATATGAAAAATCCTAAATTAGTAAGAAATATACCCAGTGAGCTTTCTGATCTCCTGTGGTACTATCACTTGTCGCTTTGACTTTCCTTATCTACTTTTATGTCCTTAATCCTTGTTGTTATAGTGGACTCAGTCAAACTAATTATTTCTCAAAAAACAAACTTTTATGTGTTCATGTGTGAGAATGTAGAGTGATTGAGACGTGTCTAAATATTTTATGTTATCTCACCCTCTCTTAGATTATAGAAACTAGTCCTATGAATGACAAGGTTTCATATATGAGAATGAGATATTTCAAAAAAAGATAAGATCATACTTCTTCCTTCTGAAAAATAGTTTTCAGATCTGAAGTTGTTAGATCTTAAAATACTTCAAATCTAAATAAGAACTTATTTATACTCAATAATTTTTTTATAAAATGTAAAACTTATACACAATACAAGATATATAAACTCTAAACATTACGAAGCCTCTTTTCAATGTGTTTGAAAATATAAAAAGTATTGATCTAAAATATAAGGCAATAAAAACCAAGATATAACAAAGAAAGTAATTTTTATGAAAGAAATTAACCAACAACCAAAATATACAATATCGACATGTATCTCTAGGTTTTAAGACACAATTTCCAATAAAAAATATGATAAAAAAATGAAAGAGGTTATTTAATAAACAATAAGTTATCAGAGTGTTCAGAAAACACAAACTTCTAAACTAAGAAAACCTTAACAGTGTTTGAAAGTGAACCCCTAGGTTTTCTGTTGGAAGATATGTAAGGAAATATTTTTGTAGATTTCTAAGCAGTCTTCTTCATCACTTTTTCTTCTCCTCTCTCTCTCTCTCTCTCTTTTATGTCTTCATTCTTTTCTTTCCTCTTTCTCTCTCTTGTCTCTTCCCTCAATTTTCTCTCAGACCTACATTCTTGCAAAAGTTATCAAATGGCGGAGAGGTGGGTTTTATTTATACTACGCAAGGAAGGTTTTGGAGCCTCAAAGAAAATCAACAATCTAGATTAAATCTAATCCACTACTTTAAATCCTACGGCTGATAAGCCACCGCCTCAAGTTATATTTTAATTGGTTGTGATGGCTTGCACTGGGATTAATCAAGACGACATGTCGAATGTTGATTACACATGATCTAGGGATTGAGATTTGGTTTAGTCTTGTCAGACAAAAGAAGCACAACTTCAGCCAATAAGAAAGGGGTAGGTATGGGACACGTGTAGGTTTAACATTAGACAAAACACGCGTGTTTTTAAACTTTTAAAAATACAATTTAACCCCATTAATGTTTCTGCCCGTTTTATTTTTAGCCCAAAATTTTTTAAAAATTCCCAAAATATATTCTAAAATATTTTAACACAAACACAATACAATGTGTTGAATTGGTGTCCTAAAGTGTGTTGCTTAACTTCCTTTTTAGTCTATTATGGCTAGCTTGGAGATGCTTTGATGATAAAGACAAGACAGTACACATGGAGAAGATCTGAGGCAATCTAAAACAGTTTTGTCTCTATATCGAAACTAGTTGTAACTCCTATATGGCAACGACTCAAGTAAGTCAACCATATAGTGTGTTATCAATATCCCCTTTAGGATATTAAAGACAAAATTTCCCTTGAGTACTTGATACTCGTGGGTAAAAAAATAAAATCCTAGGTTCATATACCAAAGAGCTAATCTACCCAACCCATCCTAGAACCGAAAATAAGATGAATACAAAAATTACATAACTCAACTAATTACATACCAATACCTTAATTTGATAAGAATGTACAATGGATATGCATAAGGATGCCTGAAATAAAACACTTGAATGCATATTAGTTGAATTAGACAGATAAGATATAACATGATAAGTATGAGTACTCGAGGTCTTCTCCCCCAATTTTTCCCAAATAGAAAACGAGGTGAAAAGTATAAATAAGGGATATAATAGAAATTATTCTATATAAAATTGCCACAATTAGGGTAATATAAAGGTCTCCTACATTACCAAAAGAAATGAGGCATATTTTGTCATTTGTTAAACTACCATACCCTAGATCCTTAGAAACCAATTATATTCGTGATATATACTGAAGAAATAACAAATATGCATAAATATTATGTAACAACAATCATTGTAACGCCTTTCCTATGTGATTCAAACCTATTATTATCTAGTGGTTTAGTGAACAAGTCAGCCAGTTGTGGTCTAGTGAACAAGTCAGCCAATTTTTTTTGTGTTGGGGTAGTCGATTTCAAGTTCTTTGGATTCAACAAATTCTCTTGTAAAGTGATGTCTCACTACACCAAAACTGTGCTAATGATCACGGACTTTATCCCTGACCAGGAAGGGTGGGTAGCGAATTTCGTCCCTGACTAAATTGGGCGTGACTAATTCCGGTGGTCACGATCCAAATCCTTGACCCAGAGTGTAGTCACGGATCCCTAATAGTCACAGATGTGGTCACGTCCCACCGCCCTGACCCTAATTGTATGTGCGGGCACGGCCCAAATCCGTGACCATATCAAGATTAAAGACCATCTGGTCACGAACTTCCATCGTGACCAGTTCTCTGTGCCATCCATATTTGTCGCGGCTTAAGACCGTGACCAGTTCTCTTTGTCATCCATATTTGTTATGGCTAAAGGCCGTGACCAAACTTAATGTATATATGATATTGTACTGGCTTAAGGACATGACCATCCTTGCCTTGCATAAAATATTGTCACATCTTTGGGCAGTGACTATACTTGCTGCGTATAAAATATTGTCACGACTTTAGGCCGTGACCAGTTTTAATAATAATAATAATAATAATAATAATAATAATAATAATAATAATAATAATAATAATAATAATAATAATAATAATAATAATAATAATAATAATAATAATAATAATAATAATAAATCCTTGAATCGGGAGACTAATCGGTTAGTTGCTGCAAGTTCTCCTTAGGTGACCTCGAGGAGGTCTTGTTCTCTAAAATCGGTGGTCCCGTGCTCTCAAATCGAGGGGACCCGAGACCACCCAGTCAAGGGACCCCGGTAGGCAATTTGAAATATGGGTCGTGCTCTTAAACCGCACAGTCGACTCATGCGGGCAATGTTCGTACCGTGCGAGGTGTTGGCGCCGCTCACGGGGCCGTTTGGGGGGCGCTAAGGGGTTTCTCTCCCCGATGGCACCTTTTCAAGACTAAGTGTGGATATTATCTGTTATGGGTCATGCTCTCAAACTGGGGGTCCCATGGCAACGCGGTCGGCTCGTACAGGCTACATTAATTTTGAGCAATTTCATTCTCGTACTTCCTACGGGTAAATTGTAGATTTTAGATCGTAAAATATAAAATACATATAATCAAAGAAGAAGAATTCAATAGATACTCACTCTCTCCATTCTTTGACTTCATCTTGTGATTCGAAGACATAACGAGCTCCTTGCTCGTATTGTATATTTTTAACTTTCACCCCTTTAGGTTTCCCAAACGTTACTTCGTCCTCAAACTCGTCAGGTTCCTCGATCACTCCTCCTCTACGAGAATTGAACATCCTCACCACTTGTTCTGGCATATATTCCCTAGTGTATAACGACGATTCCACAGTTACTTATTCTTCAGCAATTGACCTTCCAATATACAGTGCATTCTTTACGTAATCATTGGAAGTTTTCATCAAGTTCTCAAAAGGATACATCCAACGATATGTAACTGGACCACATAATAAAGATTCATCGCATAAATTTATTCTTTACGTATTTTTCCTGTTGTAGGATCACTTTTTAACCAGAGTTTCTTCTCTAGCTTCATATCTTGTATATCTCGATGGGCCCACTCTCCATCTTTGGAATGAGATCCACCAAGACATGTTCCTATCAGATGTTCTATACATTCTTCTCTGTGTGCAACACATTGATTACATGTGACACCCTGCCCAATTAAATATCGGGTGATCAGTCCTTTATAAAATTTAAAATAGAATGTTCGGTCGGTTCATTCTTAGCATCACTATCGAAAACATAATAATTTTATTAACCACATAATAATTAATTAAGCTAGTGTCAAAATATTTTCCCTTTTAAATAAAAATCATTTAAATACCAATCCAAGAATTTAATATAATTCATCCACGCATAATTAACTAATAAAATACTGAATCAGAATCACATGTTGAAATAACGAAGACTGGATAAAACATTCTAGTTCAAAACTCTAAACCAAGCACCACAGTAAATATAAATCCAAATGAAAATGAACTGAAAGTAAACTGAACATAATCTCTGAAAAATGTCTAAGGAATGGGCAACACATGCCCTAAATAGAAAGTCTATAAAGAATGGAAATAAAATGATGGAGGCTTCTAAGACGAAGACCTACAACTTCCACAACAGCTGCAACACACAAAGTAATCTAAATCTCTAAGCATGGTGTCCCTGTGGCTGAGCACCTGCTATAATACATATATATAGCAAGCGAGAGAAGAGATGCAAGAAACGGGTCAGAGCCCGATGTGTAAAAATATTTGTTTTAGCAAGTATTTAAAATTTGCTATAAACCAAGTATCAATTGCATGTTAGTTTGAACTCTCACATGAGATTCACACCTCTCGTCTATTGTGCATGCCTAACGTACATCTATTACCACCTAACCATTCTTAATACTTATAACTAGATAAAGACTTACATTTCTTGTTATAACTCGTAGTCAGATTTCGAAATTCTCAATTTTCTCACATTATTAATATCATCATTTATTAATAAATTCGGTTGAGTGTTATCACACTAAGTTAAGTATTCACAACTTACGTTACTTAAGATTATACTATCCTAAATCCTACAATTATCTCTCGATAGGAATAACACAAGTATATATATACTCAACACCATAATATACATATACTAATACAATACCCTAAGGTTAAACCTGTAGTGCATTGCATACTCTGCTATTATGTCCCAGTACATCTCGTACTCTAATAAGGACTGTCGGTTCGGAAGTCTCCCACGAACCATGTACACAAAACACATATAGTGGCGGCGAACATAGTTCACATACTTATGGGTCATGCACATACCTACGCTCCCATAGTCACCTGACTTATCAACTCATAAATAAGTCATCACAGTACTATGTTCTGAGATACGAGTCAAATATCCCCTTGAAGGTCACCCAATATAAGATTGTCTCTACACAAACCCCCGTGATAGCAAGTAGCTAGGTATGTCACACAAATAATATTAAACAAGTAATAGGTTTCCACACATCCTATTAATATTTATAGGTATTCTCCCATCCTTCTTATATATGTTCCATATGTATTTCCATCTCGTTATTACGTACTTTATATTATTACTAAATTACCACAATTCTTTAGTAATTACCAAAGTAACTTTTCTTTCCGAATTAATTAAAGTATAAAACTCACGACATACTCGTAGACCTGCCTCGATATAAATCCGTTAACTAGTAAATTTCTCTCACTCGTAAAGACTGGAAAATTCCACAACTGCCCCTAAGAAAAATCTTGAAAATTTCCCTGTTGCTCGAACCAGATGGCATGTCGTTCGAACGACTACCACATGTCGCTCGAGTGACTTCACGCGAGATGCAATCTCTCTCGAATGACCTCAAGGAACTTCGCGTGAGATTTCACTGTTCGTCTTCCTGCCCAGATTTTTAGTGTTTTCCACCATTTTTAACCCTAAAAGCTCTAAATCAACATCCCAATCTCTAAATAAACAGTTTCAATTTGAATCCTATCAATTATATATGAATTCTAACATCCTAGAATCATCAAATCATTACGAATCATCAATAAAACATGGAATCCCCAAATTAATTTACCAAAACCCTAGTTCTTCAAATTCTTATTCAAGAACACAAAATTTCCAGATTCGTTCTTCACATAACTTTATCAAAACGTGATTTCTGGTTTACGTACATGGAGGGTTTCAATTTAACAAATCTCATATTCAATTTACACATCCTAATTCCCCAATTTTCATCACTTACGGACTAAAATATGTTTATAACAACCCTATAATAACATGAGTATGATAAAAGGTAAGATACAACAAGTTATAAAAACTTGCCTAAAATTTTACATTTGATTTCTTGACGTTGTTGGTATGGGTGTGTTCCCCTTGTCCCGATCTACACGGTGGTGGTGGTGGTGGTGTTGTGCAAGGTGGTGTTAACTTGGGCCTTTCCTCATGGAATTAGCTATCCCTCACACCTTCATGGACATTCTTAACTTCCTGTAACTTTCTAACCCTAATGTACTTTCCTTCCCTGATATAATAACTCTAAATCTCCATTCATTAATGAGGCCCAAAAATGCAATTTACCATAATGCCCTCTCGGGGCGCCGGTTACACCTAAAATTACCCCGGGACCCAAACTAAACACTCGGGTAGACTATTTTAGATATCTCGACCCTTTCAGACTCAATGGTTCACTCTAAATAACCATACGAGTTACTAAAAATAATTAATATATTTATTCCATCAAATTAGTCCCGACACGACTCACACGCGCGTCTGACCTAATTTACTAAACTGTCGCATTTCTTATTCTTGACAATTTACTGAAGTGTATAGTTCCATATTACATATCACACAGTAATATTCAATCAATAAGTATTAACCCTTGGCACGTTAGTTAATATTTATTTAAATCCGGATTAATCAACAATTAAATTCTCACATTTTAATTCAATTAATCCCACGATAATAATTAATCTCATAATTATTTAAATCATAAAAATATGGGGTATTACATACTTCCCCCCTAATAATGGAATTTCGTCCAGAAATTTAGAAAATAAGGTATACCTGGTACGAATAAGTTTGGATATTTCTCTCGCATATCCGCCTCCTACTCCCAAGTAGACTCCTCCATATTGTGATGCTGCCACTGCACCCGAATAAGTGGAACTACCTTTGACCTTAGCCTCCTCTCACTATGATCTAGGATTGCTAACGGTCTCTCCTCATATGAATTGTCTGGTGGTAACTCAATCTCCTCAATCGTAATGTGAGTGTGTGCCAACTCATCCCGAAGGTACCGCTTCAGTGACGAAATGTGGAACACATCATGTATTCGACGCAAGTGCTCCGAAAACCTAAGTCTGTAAGCCACTGGTCCGACCCTCTCTATAATATGGAATGGTCTTAAATATCTCGGAGCCAACTTACCTTTCTTCCCAAATCTCATTACCCCCTTCATCGGAGATACTCTCAACAAAACCTGGTCCCCCACTGTGAACTCTCGAAAGAACGTGTTAGCATCGGCGTAGCTTTTCTGTCTATCCTGGGCTACCCGTATGCATTCCCGAATCATCTCGATCCTGCTAGAAGTATCCTGGATTACCTCTGGCCCGAGTAGCTTGTTGTCTCCCACCTCTAGCCAATAAGTTGGATAATAACAAGGACGACCATACAATGCCTTGAACGGGGCCATGCCAATCGTAAACTGATAGGAGTTATTATAAGCAAACTCCACCAGTGGAAGATACTACTCCCAACCTCCCTCGAAATCAGCTGAAGCAACTCTGATGGTCCACTTTCACTAACTGGAAAGTGGTACACTTGGATACGAACTCTACGATATCCTTTTTCATCTCGCTCCACCAATACTGCCGCCTCATATCCTAGTATATTTTGTCCCCACCGTGAAGTATCGCAAATCGGGACCCATGCAACTTCATCATCACTGCATGTCGAAGTTACTCCCCCTCTGGAACAACGAGTCTCCCATTGAAGCGCAAACCTCCCTCGAAACTCACTGAACAAGACTCGGCTGAAAATATGTTACTACAGCCGTTTATTAAAAATAAACTATTTAAGTAACTTCGAGCTATTTTTTGAGGAAACTCTTTTCTTGAAAAAACAAAACTATTTGAACACAAGATGTGTTTAACAAAACAGTATATACGAGATCTATTCAAGATTTGAATAACAGGTTTATAAGGTAGTTTAAACAAGCTTTAAACTCAACATAACCAAGAATGAGATGAGGAGATGTAGAAAGATTAAGTTCATGATTTTTTTACGTGGTAAAACCTCACCAATTGAGGAAACATCCACGACTCCCTCTACGGAGTAAAATGAAAAAAATTCACTAAAACAAATTTATGAGTTACAACTATTTAACCAACATGCATACAATTCAGACCTATAGAAGTTTAGGAATGTACCCTCTGGTGTCCTTATAACTTATCTGCAGTTCTGACTGTAGATGTCGTTCTCCCAGTTTGTTAACTTCTGATTTGTTCCAGCACTTTACGTCGACTTTTGTTCACAAGATCTTATTACCAACACTTTTCGTGTTGTAGTGTGAAAGTGTTTGTGGAGGTGCTCTCTAACACATGCATGCACTCACTCACACTTATCAAGTACAAACAGTCCTAGGAAATTACAAATAAGGCTATATGCAGTGATTTTTTATTTTTCTCTCTTCTCACAAAACTTTGAACCTGTTTGACCTTTAAATCAATCCCAGAATCCACTGATATCTTGCTTAGAAAACAATCAAGATCTTAATCAATCTCAGAGTTTTGAAAAGATTTTCGAGATTAAAAACCTCCAAGTGTGATTCCAAACTAGGTCAAAGGTTTAGTTTTAAGAGAACTAGAAACAGAAAACATTTATTGTTGATTTAGAGATAAAAACAATTTTCAGAAAAGAATTAACAATATATTTCTCAAGATGAGAAATAAACTATGTAAATCTAAGTGTGATGTAACATGGAGAACATAGATATGAAATTTCAATGAAGAATAAAATAGATCTAGGTGAACAGTTTAAGTTGGAAACAAGATCTAATGAACAAGAGGTTACAGCAACACAAATATCTCTCAAAAACTCAAGAACACTTAGGGTAGTGTTTTGGATATATAGGAGTTTTTTGTGGAGTGTTTGGTTTGAAAGAGGATTGACGAACAGGGGTTAGGGTTAGGGTTTCTAACTCTCTCTCTTTCTTTCTGGTTTCTCTCTTCTCTTTATTTTTTATTCTCAGGAATGAATTAGCCAAAAGTCTTGGACGACTGAGAGGAGGATCCTTTTTATATGACGAAGAGAAGGATCGAGAAGCAGGTTCAAAAACCCGGGTCAGGATTGAGTCAATATGGTTTGACTTAAATCCAAGGGCTCACAGAAAGCGGTGGTTAAAAGTCACATGATTGGTTCAGGAGGGATACACAGGGATTACCAAAGAAAGCATGTAGGACGTTGATAAGGTTTGATCCAACGGTTGTAAAGATACGCGATTGTATACTCAGTGAAGAAACACAAATCCCACCAATCAGCCAGCAACAAGTGTTAACCAATAAATAGATATAAAATGCGCATCATAAATTAATTACAACCAAACCCTGAAGTCTCTGCCGCTTTTGGTTTCTACCCAAACCAACTTTGAGCCAATAAACCCATTAATCAATAATTAGAGATTGAACCCACAAACTTCTAAAATCAAGTTTTGAGTAATAAAACCTTTATTAAGAAATGTTTATAAAATCCCAAAAAAATATTTAAAAATCAAATTTAGGGATTTAAACATAATCAACATATGTACACACATAAATATGCAATGTGACATGTACATGATGCATTCTACTGTGTGTGAGTGTTGGTAATTAGATCTAGATCACAACAAGACATTTGAATGAAATAGCAAACCAATCTCTGAGGTTTTTTGGTTTCTAGGATGGACATAATTTTGTCACAATTTCCAAACTAGATGAGCACTTATACAATATAGACTCAAGTGAGTCAAGAGTATAAGAGCTTCAATCTTCCCCTTTGGAAATATGAGACAAAATCTCCTTTGAGTCAACTAGGACTCGTAGGGCGACAAAACATAAGAAAAACCTATTCCTATAAAGAATCTATCTACCCAAATCCTAGAAAACAAAAGTACATAACTCAACTATTTACAATTGAATACCTTATTACATCAGTTGAGAAAAATTGTACAAAATCCTGCAATGAATCACTAAGATGAAGAAGTTTAGCATATATACAAATATTCATAACGACTCAAATTTCTCCCCCATTTTGTCTCAAATGGACAAAGGGAAAAACTTGGATAATCAGCAAAGGTATTATTTAGCACAAACCATACCAATAGATTTACGCAAGGAAAGGAATCTATTATAATCTAGAGGTTTGGTGAACATATCTGCGAGTTACAAATCAGTAGGAATATAATTGATTTCTAATTCCTTAGTTTCAACCAATTCGCGTATAAAATGATGTCTTATTTTTATGTGCTTTGTTCGCGAGTGTTGAACAGGATTTTTAGAAATATTAATCGCACTTTGATTATCACAATAGAGATGCAATTGGTTTTCTTGAATACCATAATCACTTAGTATTTGTTTAAGCCACAGTAATTGGGCACAACAGCTGCCAGCGGCTATGTATTCAGATCCGGCTGTCGAGAGTGATGTGCAGTTTTGTTTCTTACTACTCCATTCTGTCAAGTTATTACCTATATAATAATATGCTCCTGATGTTCTTTTACTATCATCAGTACACCCAACCCAGTCAGTATCAGTGTACCCAATTATAGTGCTTGGTGTGTCACCAAAGTCCTAGATTCAGAGTGCCTTTTACCTATATAATGATACGTTTAACAGCATTCAAATGGCTCTCTTTAGGGTTATTTTGATAACGAGCACATACACACACAACATACATAATATCAGGACGCGAGGCAGTAAGATATTGTAAGGTTCCTATCATACTACGATATAGAGTAGGATCTACGGATTTTCCATTTTCATCTTTAGAAAGTTTTAACGTAATACTCATAGGCGTTCTAGCTTCTTTTGCACTCTCGAGGCCAAATTTCTTTACTATCTCTAAAGCATACTTAGATTGCAATACAAATAATCCTTCTGAATGTTGTTTGACTTGAAGGCCTAAGAAGAACTGTAACTCCCCCATAAGGGACATTTGAAATTCCTTATGCATAGTTTCAGAGAAGGATTTTACTTCTGAGGGAGAAGTTGATCCAAAGATAATATCGTCAACATAAACTTGAGCAATAATGATGTGTTTGTCAAAATGTTTGACAAAAAGAGTTTGATCATTTCCACCTCTTTTGAAACCTTTATCTAAGAGGAAACTGGAAAGACGCTCATACCAAGCTCTAGGTGCTTGTTTAAGGCCATACAAAGCCTTTTTAAGACGAAATACATGATTTGGATATTGAGGGTCAATGAACCCTTTAGGTTGTTCTACAAAGGTCTCTTAAGTCAATATTCCATTAAGTAATGTAGATTTGACATCCATTTGATAAAGTGTAAAATGCATGTGGCAAGCTATAGCAAAGAGCATACGAACAGACTCTAAACGAGTAACAGGAGCAAAAGTCTCGTTAAAATCTATTCCTTCAATTTAAGAGTATCCTTGAGCAACTAATCTAGCTTTATTTCTAATTATTATCCCATTTTCACCAGTCTTATTTTTGAAAATCCAACGTGTGCCAATAATCTTTTTGTGACCACGACGAGGAACAAGATACCAAACATCATGAATGAAAAATTGAAGAAGTTCTTCCTGCATAGCAGAAATCCAGTGAGAGTCATTCAATGCCTCATTTACATTCTTTGGTTCCACAAGGGAAACAAAACATGCATAATGTGCATAATTTCTTAGTTGGGATCTTGTACGCACTGGCTCGCTAGGGTTACCAACTACGTTATTTATGGGATGATCTTTAGAAACCCAGTTAGGTACTTCGGGTATCTCAATTGGTAATGAATTATCTATTTCAGAAGAGTCATTTTCTAAAATGTTTGTAGATTCTTCCTCAATAGTATATTCACCAGTCTTGTTCTCTATAATAGTGTCACTTACAATTACATTTATGGATTCCATCAAGGTTTTAGTGCGAAGATTATACACTCGATAGGATCTACTGTTAGGTGAGTATCCTAGAAATATAGCTTTATCTCCCCTACTCTCAAATTTGGATAAGTGTTCCCTATCTTTGCATACATAACAAGTACTACCAAAAGTTCTAAGGTACTTAAGATTAGGCTTTTTATTGTACCAAAGTTCGTAAGGAGTTTTTTTGGAATTCTTTCTAAGATAGACCCTATTTATGATGTGACATGAAGTACGAATAGATTCTACCCAAAAGTATTTAGGTAAATTCTTGGCATGTAACATAACTCGTGCCATCTCTTGAAGAGTACGATTCTTTCTCTCAGCAATTCCATTTTGTTGATGAGTCTTAGGAGCACTGAATTCATGTTTGTAACCATTATAGTCACCGTATTCAATAATACCAGTGTCTTTGAATTCACCACCTCTATCACTACGAATTCTATTTACTTGAGTGTCCTTTTCATTTTCAATCCGAAGAAGAATTTTTAAGAAAGTTTGAAAAGTTTCGAACTTTTGTTTTAAAAAGGCTACCCAAGTAAATCTGGTGAAGTCATCAAACATAACTAGAATATAACTGTGTCCACAGAGACTAACAGTTTGGGAGGGACCCATTAGGTCCATATGGATGAGCTCCAAGGGATTAGAGGTAAGAATATCATTAACTTTCTTATGAGGTGCCTTAACAATTTTACCTTCCTGACAAGGACCACAGACAATATTAGGAATGGGTTTGATTTTAGGAACTCCTCTAACTATTTCCTGAGAGGTCAGTCTACTAAGATTATCGTAATTTATATGACCCATTCTATTATGCCATATCTCGTTGTCATCCATTCTGGCAACATTACAGATTTCAGAATTGTTCATGACAGTATAACAATTGTTAGGGGTTTTGAATCCTGTAATTATGCATTCACCTTTATCATTTGAAATTTTGCAATTGTTCTTTGAAAAGGTAACAGTATGATCTGAGCCACAAAATTGCGAAATGCTAAGTAGATTTGCCTTAAGACCTTTAACTAGAAGGACGTTTTCAAGAACAGGAAGTCCATCTTCTTGGAGAGTTCCTTTGCCTATGATTTGAGATGAAACTCCATCACCAAAAATGACTTTCCCACCAGCAAAGCGGGCTTTGTTTAAAAGTTTAGTTTCATCCCCAGTCATGTGCTTAGAACATCCAGAGTCTAAATACTAACCAGATGATGTATGTTGAGATTTTAGAGCAGTAAAAACTATGCTATACTTCATCTGAGGTAATATATCATCTTTTCTAACCCAAATTTCTCTAGTTTTTATTTTGTGCTTATTAGCTCTCAATTGATAAAATTTGCGAGCATTGGATTTTTGTTGAAAAATGTTTTGCGCATGATTTTGAATTTTATGAAAGACTTGAGCATTTGGTTTAGGAAAGTGCTTAGGATTCCTTCTAGGAAATGTTCTTTTAGGTTTGGTCTTTCTCTTTATATAATTAGAGTTTTTATCTGGTTGTCTAGGAAGTATATAATTGTTGCGACTCCTTCTAGAATAGTTAAAGTTCTGATAGATATGAGGATTATAGACAGGTTTAACTAGTCTCCTAGCATAGCAACCATCAAAAGAGTGACCGTATATGTCGCAGTAGGAGCAGTAAAGATTGCTCAAAATTTGGGTCTCCTTAGGAAAGTTTCTAAACAAAGGTTTTGAGGAATTTTGAGGTTGAACTCTATTCCTAGGTAGTACAGGTTTGAATGTAGATTCACTCTTTCTAATAAAAGGGCAGACGTATTTAGCCTTAGGTGAACTTTCATGTTTAGAGCAACTTGATTCCCCAATGTTGAAATTTTGATGTTTTGAATCAAACTCAGTTTTTAGAGAATGAAAGTCTGGACATGTTTCAATAGGCCTTTTTCCTCCTGACACAAACTTGATAGGTTCAAAAGATTTTGTTTGTGTCTTCAAATTGGGGCAAAACCCTATTCCAGTTCGATCATCAGAATTGGTTTTTGATTCAGCAACAAATTAATCAAAACAGTTTGAATTATTTTCAAATTTTGTAATTTTTTTTAAAATAGTTGTTGTCTTTTCTTTAGTTTGTTCCAATTCTAACAATGTCCCTTTGTACTTTTTCTCCAGAATTTCATTTGTTTCAGTCAAATTTCTGAGTTTTTCATCAAACATTTTAATTTCACTTTCATGAGTTAAACATTGGGTAGTATACTCTTCAGCATTCAATTTGACCATCAGGCTTAGATCTTCCTGTTTTTTGGTGAGATCTTTCACAATTTTTTCTACTCTAGTGCTTTTCTTGGGAGTTTTAGAATAAAGTGTGTGAATGTCTGGGAGGTCTTCATTGCCCGAGTCACTAAGTGTAGTGTGTTAATTGACCCCTATGGATTCATTCTTTGAACTCACACACCCATTGACATCGTCATTATCGCTTTCCCTTTGACTCGCACACCCCGAAGAAGAGATAGTAATATTCTCAGTAATCAAAGCATCTAAACTAGTAACAGCAATATTCGAACCATCAGACATAGAATTATTAGATTCTTCCTAACTAACAAGCATAAGCATATCATCATTATAGATAATCTTGGCAAAGAAAGACATGCAAGGGTCAAAAACATCAGTTGACTCAGGTTCCTCATTTTCAGAGTCACTTGAATCATCCCATATTTTGCAAATGTTGGCTCTAGTGTGTTTGTTTTGAGTATTCAAATTAACTCTACAGTCTTGTACAATGTGTCCCAGTTTACCACATCTATAGCATTCAGTCTTCTTAAGGTCTCTATTAGGTCTAATGTTAGAGTCCTTGTGATTTTTGTCATTGCTTTTCTCATGAGGTCTGTGATTAGAGGGAGTTGGATAATTTGACTTGCCTTGTTTATTTTCCATTTTGTTTCTAAACTTAATGATTTTCTTAAACTGTTTTGACATTAAGCCAATCTGATTGTCCAAACTCTTTATATCGCATTCCTCATCAGAGTCATCATTGGAAGTATTAAACTCAGGCTTAATCAATTTAGAAGAGAAGCTTAGATTGGAACTAGTATGTTTTCTATGGGACTGGGTCAGTTGTTTCTTAAATTCCAGTTCCATTTCCACAGTTCTTAATTTACTACTAAGTAGTTCAGGAGTGAGATTAATATCACACATTTCCTCAATAGCATATCTTTTGTTATCAAATTTCTGTGGTAATGATCGCAAAATTTTAAATACAATTTCTTGTCTATCATAAGTTATCCCATTAGCATGCAGTTTGGTCACAATATCAGTCAGGTTCATATAGAAGTCATCAAATGACTCAGTCTCAGACATAATTAGGGAATTATACTGTTGAATGAGCATTTGAGTTTTAGTAGCCTTAACTCTAGTGTCACCTTCATGAGCAGTAACTAAAGTGTCCCAAGCTTCCTTAGAAGTGGTACAGGATGAGATTCTTTTTAACTCATGTTCATTTATATACATAAATATGGTATTCTTTCCTTTGTTATTATTTCGAGAAACTTGTTTCTCTTCTTGAGTGAACTCGTTTAATACTTTCTTAACACTCTCATTACTTCCTTCAGTGGCTGGTTTTGTAGGAAAAGTGTAACCATTTTCAACAATGTCCCAGACATCATCTCCCAGAGTTCCTTGAATGAAAGCAATCATTCTTACTTTCCAGTAAGCAAAATTGGTTCCATCAAAGATAGGAGATCTGGTCAAGTTGCCAAATCTTTCATTTTTCTCGTCCATATTTGATTTTCAGAAAACAATTTCAGAAACACAGGATCTCTTTAAAAGAAGTTTACCAAGCTCTGATACCAATTGAAAATATGTTACTAAAGTCGTTTATTAAAAATAAACTATTTAAGTAACTCCGAGCTATTTTTTGAGGAAACTCTTTTCTTGAAAAAACAAAACTATTTGAACACAAGATGTGTTTAACAAAATAGTATGTACGAGATCTATTCAAGATTTGAATAACAGGTTTATAAGGTAGTTTAAACAAGCTTTAAACTCATCATAACCAAGAATGAGATGAGGAGATGTAGAAAGATTAAGTTCACGATTTTTTTACGTGGTAAAACCTCACCAATTGAGGAAACATCCACGACTCCCTCTACGGAGTAAAATGAAAAAAATTCACTAAAACAAATTTATGACTTACAAACTATTTAACTAACATGCATACAACTCAGACCTATATAAGTTTAGGAATGTACCCTATGGTGTCCTTATAACTTCTCTACAGTTCTGATTGTAGATGTCGTTCTCCCAGTTTGTTAACTTCTGATTTGTTCAAGCACTTTACGTCGACTTTTGTTCACAAGATCTTATTACCAACACTTTTCGTGTTGTAGTGTGAAAGTGTTTGTGGAGGTGCTCTCTAACACATGTATGCACTCACTCACACTTATCAAATACAAACAGTCCTAGAAAATTACATATAAGGCTATATGCAGTGATTTTTACTTTTTCTCTCTTCTCACAACACTTTGAATCTATTTGACCTTTAAATCAATCCCAGAATCCACGAATATCTTACTTAGAAGACAGTCAAGATCTTAATCAATCTCAGATTTTTGAAAAGATTTTCGATATTGAAAACCTCCAAGTGTGATTTAAAACTAGGTCAAAGGTTTAGTTTTAAGAGAACTAGAAACAGAAACCATTTATTGTTGATTTAGAGATAAAAACAATTTTCAGAAAAGAATCAACAATATATTTCTCAAGATGATAAATAAACTATGTAAATCTAAGTGTGATGTAACATGCAGAACATAGATCTGAAATTTCTATGAAGAAGAAAATAGATCTAAGTAAACAGTAAGTTGGAAATAAGATCTAATGAACAAGAGGTTACCGCAACACAAATATCTCTCAAAACTCAAGAACACTCAGGGTAATGTTTATGAAATCCCAAAAAAATATTTAAAAATCAAATTTAGGGATTTAAACATAATCAACATATGTACACACATAAATATGCAATGTGACATGTACATGATGCATTCTACTGTGTGTGAGTGTTGGTAATTAGATCTAGATCACAACAAGATATATGAATGAAATAGCAAACCAATATCTGAGGTTCTTTGGTTTCTAGGATGGACATAATTTTGTCACAATTTCCAATCTAGATGAGCACTTATACAATATAGACTCAAGTGAGTCAAGAGTATAAGTGCTTGATCAGTTCCCCCGACTAAAAGCTGCCTAATCCGATCTTGACAGAGCGAATCTGCTACCTGTGCCTGTACTACCTTCGTAAGAAACTTAGGCGTAACTATCATTGCAGACATAAATGATTGGGCAACGGCATCCTGATGTCCCAATTCCTTCCACTTTGCTTTCCACACTTTGGCCCTCTCGTCCCCTGGCCTGCGGCTCAACTCGTTTGCTACCACATTAGCTTTTCCAGGGTGGTATTGAATATCAATCTGATAATTGTTCACGAATTCGATCCATCTACGTTGACGCATATTCAGTTCTTTCTGCGTGAATAAGTACTGTAGTGACTTGTGATCCATGAATAAGTGAAATTTGTCCCCCAGGAGATAGTGCCTCCAAATCCAAAGTGCAAACACGACTGCCACTAACTCCAAGTCGTGGGTGGGGTAGTTCCTCTCATGAGTCATAAGCTTACAGGAAGCATAAGCTATAGTCTGATCCTCCTGCTTAAGTACACCCCCAATTCCTAGTAAGGATGCATCTGTATAGACTAGATACTCCATTCCTGGCCTGGGTAGTGCTAACACCGGTGCTGAAGTCAACTTCTCTTCCATCTCATCGAAAGCCAACTCCATGCATCATCCCTGATAAATAGCACTCCTTTACGAGTCAAATGAGTCAATGAACCCTCTATCTTAGAGAATCCCTAAATGAACCTCCTGCAGTATCCTGCTAGGACCAAGAAACTATGTTTTTCTATTGGCATCATGGGCTGTCCGCACTCTCTAACCGCCGACACTTTCTCCGGGTCTACGGATATCCCTCTATCCTAAATAATGTGCCCCCAAAACTGAACCTCTTTTAGCCAAAATTCACATTTCTCATATTTTGCATACAACTCGTGCTGACGCAGTGTCTATAAAAACTATCTCAAATGTTCGACATGCTCCTCCTCAGTCTGGGAGTAAATCAGAATGCCATTAATGAAGACAATGAAAAACTGATCAAGAAACTCTCTGAACTACTTGTTCATTAGATCTATAAACACGGCTGGGGCGTTGGTTAGACCAAAAGGCATAACCCTAAACTCATAGGATCCATATCTCGACAAGAAGGCAGTATTCAACACATCCTGCTCCCTGATCCTTAACTGATGGTATCCCGACCTCAATTCAATCTTCGAGAAGAAGGCATCTCCTCTTAACTGGTCGAATAAGTCATCGATTTGGGGCAACGGATATTTATTCCTTATCGTGACCTTATTCAACTCTCGGTAATCAATACACAATCGTAATGAACCATCTCTTTTATTAATGAACAACACATGGGCACCCCAAGGTGAATTACTCCTACGAATAAACCCCTGACCCAACAGCTGCTCTATTTGGTCCCGTAGCTCTCTCATCTCTACTGGACCATACGGTAAGGTGCACGAGCTATCGGCCGAGTGCCCGATGTCAAATCTATGACAAAGTCTATCTCTCTACTAGGTGGGAGTCCCGGAATATCTTGGAACACATCAGCGAATTCCTTCACCACCGGTATCGAATCAAGCGCTATCACTACCTCCTTAGAGGTCTCCTCCTCTATATAATACAAGTGAGTGGATGACCCTCCCTCAGGATGTGGCATCGCCACCAGAAACATATCTTGATCGGGTATAGCAAAAATAATAGTCCTACTAAAGCAATCGATAATGGACCTATATGCAACAAGCCAATCCATACCGATTATCGCATCATACTCGAACATCTCTAATACACGCATATCGATCGATAAGGTAAGTCTCCTAATCTCTATACCCACCCCTAGACATATAAAGTGAATTAGTGAACCACTACTCAAAGCTGAATCTATAGAAGTAACAATACTCTCTGCTGTAACTAATAACCCCAAAGTACGTGAAAACCTCGTGGCAATAAAACAATGTGTGGCCCCCGTATCAAATAAAATGCGCCACATAGTCCCCTAGATAGAAAAAATACCCTCGATCACGGGTGGAGCCTGTGGGGCTGCAGCCTGATGGATGTTATAAACCCGTCCATATTGAAGTTGTCCTAAATGGATTGGAACTGCTGGAATAGCTCGCAATGCTGGCATCTGAGGTGGTGTTGGGAGGGCGGCAGAAAAGATCGGTCTCTAGGGCTCCTATTGAGCACCCTGTTGCTGTAGTTGTGGGGCCCTGCTCCTCTCAGGACAGTCATGACGCTTGTGTCCAGTCTTGCCGCATATAAAACACTTACCACCAAAGTTTCCCCCTCGCTGCCCCTGCTATCCTCGGCCCTGTTGGCCGTTCCCACCTCCCCCTTGGCCCTGCCTAAACTGTTGCTTGCCCTGCTGGCCCTGATGCCCCTGTTGGCCATGCAGACCCTACTGGCGAGGCCTAAAACCTCCCTGACCCTGACGAAAATCCCCTGACCTCAATCGCTTAGAATCCCCGTACTGGGAACTCTAATCAACCTGCCTCTATTGACTCTGAGCTGATTATGCCTTGCTGGCACCATTGCCTCCTGTCCTGCCCGACTGGCTGGACTCCCTCGCTCGTTTGCTCCCAGTCATATGGAAGCAGTGGTCCTAGGATTGTAGCAGTTCTGCATTAAGCACATCAGAATAGGCCTGCAATGAGAGATTACCAAGAAGATGTTGCGTGATCCTACAGATGAGGCCATCCATGAACATCTGAATGCCCTTCTCCTCAGTATGCACCTCCTTTGGTACCATGTTTACCAATCGCGTGAACTCCTCCTCGTATTCCGTAACTGTTCTCGCTTCCTGGGTGAGGTCTATGAGTTTCCACCTCATCTCAGTCTTGACAGAGGAAGGAAAGTACTCGCGGTCAAATCGCACCCAAAAATCACTGATCGACATCAAATCTTGCTCCTCGGTAGTAGTAGTGGACTCCCACCACTGTAAGGCTGCCCCTCTCAGGTTGAAGGTAGCCAAAACTTGCCGCTGAACCTCCGTGCACTCATACATACGAAGGTGTCACTCTATGTCCGTCTTCGACTGACAAGCGATAATCACATCTGAACTGACCATGAACTCTGGGGGACATGCCCTCTGAAATGATTCTCTCACTCTTTCCCATGCAGTGGGAAACTGATGCACTAGCACTGGTGCTACTGCCTGAACCTGGGGTGGGGCATGCTGCACCACATCTAAGGCGGCATTCACCGCTTGTGCAACAATCGCGGCAACCTCTGCTGCGTTCATTGTCCCCTGGGCCGGTACTGCCGGCTACTCTTGTTGGCCCTGTCTGTCTCTTGGTGCATGTCGAGGAGGCATCTAAGACGAGAAAGAATATTATTAGTCCACAGTTATTACTAAATCTAAAATAGCTGATTATGTAAACACAAAAATTAAGATCACAACAGTCCTAAAGATATGGCTCTATATCAAAGGACGCAAAGATGAAAACATATTAAGCCATACATATCATAAAGGACTCTAGAACCTGTTACTCCGATACCCACCTGTGACACCCCACCCAATTAAATATCAGGTGATCAGTCCTTTATAAAATTTAAAATATAATGTTCGGTCGATTCATTCTTAGCATCACTATCGAAAACTTAATAATTTTATTAACCACCTAATAATTAATTAAGCTAGTGTCAAAATATTTTCGCTTTTAAATACAAATCATTTAAGTACCAATCCAAGAATTTAATATAATCCATCCACGCATAATTAAGTAATAAAATACTGAATCAGAATCACACGCTGAAATAACTAAGACTAGATAAAACATTCCAGTTCAAAACTCTAAACCAAGCACCATAGTAAATATAAATCCAAATGAAAATGAACTGAAAGTAAACTGAACATAATCTCTGAAAACTGTCTAAGGAATGGGCGACACACACTACACCAAAATGGGTAAATTGGCACCCTTCCAGCGCTTAGCCTTGTCACGGTCAATGCCCGTGATAACAAACACGCGTTTTGTGTCATGGTCATTGACCGTGACAAGGCCGTGACAAAGTACTGTCACGATCAATGACTGTGACAATCCTTATAATATTGTCATGGTCAATGACTGTGACATGACCATGACAAATGTCGCAGCGAAAAAACCCTTTCCCCTTCTTTTTCCCCCGTCGTTTCTTCCTTCCTTTTTTCTCTCTCTCTCTACACTGCCCTCTCTCTCTCTCTCTCTCTCTCTCTCTCTCTCTCTCTCTCTCTCTACTTTAAGGTTAGTTTCTCTTTCTCTCTTCCATTTATATATATGTGTGTGTGTATATATGTGTGTCAATGTATATATGTGCGTGTGTGTGTATATATATATGTGCATGTGTGTGTGTGTGTGTATGTGTGTGTGCGTGTGTGATGGCGGGGGGGTTGGGACGGGGTGGGGCAGGGTGGGGGTAGGGGTGGGGGCAGGGTGGGGGGGGAGGGGGCTGTTGTGTGTGTGTGTGTGTGTATGTGTGCGTGTGTTGTGGGTGGGGAGGGGGGCTATTGTGTGCGTGTGTGTGGTGGGTGGGGGTGGGGAGGGGGAGGGGGTGGGGCAGGGATGGGTGGGGGACTATTGTGTGTGTGTGTATGTGTGCATGTGCGTGTGTGGTGGGTGGGGGTGGGGAGGGAGGTCGGGAAGGGGGGTTGTTTTGTGTGTGTGTGGTGTGTGTGCATGTGTGTGGTGGGTGGGGGGGGGGGGAAGGGATGGGGCAGGGTGGGGGGTAGGGATGGGTGGGTGGGTGGTGGGGTAGGGGTGGGGGGCTGCATGTGTGTGTGTGTATATGTGTGTGTAGTGTGCGTGTTTGTGCGTAATGTCCCTTGTAAACGAATTGATTGATTATTAATTTTTTTAGTAAATTAATTTATGATTGTCCCTCTTTGTAAATTAGTAAATTAATATATGATTAATTATGAAAGTAGGATTGACCCTCATTGTAAATTAGTAAATTGATAATTGTATACTTTAATTGTTAGTTTAATTGATGAAAATAATTAATTGAGTAGATGAATTAGAAGGAGTACGGGATACACATTTTTTGTTGGCATTGCTGTTGGATTATAGTGGATCGATGTTGGGTTGGTTAATTTTAAAAGTGGCATGACCACTGGATTATTGTCCATATGAGGGTGGGATTTTTCAATTTTTTTTGAAAATGACTTTGTATATCGAACAATACACAAACACACACATATATATATATATATATATATATATATATATATATATATATATATATATATATATATAGTATGATATTTAAATGAAACATACTTGAAATTACATATAGTGCGCATAGATACTAGCCTTCTAGTTCTTATGTATTCGCATTCAGTAGCCCTTAGACCCGTTCGAGAGTCATTACCCCTGTAATCATATATCTCGAATTGTCTCGTTTGGGACTGCATAATTTATGTATAATATTCTTAGTGGCTTAAAGTTGTTACTTTTGGAGGAAGTTCTGCACTGGGTACATACTAGATTGACAAGTGTGACTATTATTTCAATTGATCAATTGAAATAACACTCACACTTGTCAATCTACGTCGTGTACTTGGAGAACTACGTGGATATGCTGCCGATTTGTTTTTCAAATTGTAACAATGTGCAAGAGTTGTTAAGTATATTACAGAAAAATGTGGTCTTGAATGAGATAGAACCACTCACCCTTTAGAGGAGATGGAGGAAATAGAAATTTATATTATAAATTGAATTTGAATATAAATAAGACATAATTAAATGAAACATACTATAAATCTAAGTTTTGTTTATACTAATCCATGAATATACGCTTCGTACCTTTAATAGGTGATTAGTTGTGGTAGCTGTGATGGGATATCTGAAATACAAAGAGTGGATGGGTGAGACAAATATAATGGGGGATGTGTTTCGCAGAGGTGCTAATGAATTTGTGAAATATGCAAAGAGATGTCATAATGATGAAGAGTTTCCGTATACGTGTGCTAGGTGTAAGAATGGTAAGGTGTTTGAGTGGAAAACGGTTGAACTACATTTGTTAAGATCAATATGCAAGATAGTTATCGATTTAGGAGTTTTCACGGTGAATTGAAAGCTCCTATTTACTTGAGTTTTTGCTCAAATCACCGACTTCACATTTATCCCTGTGGATACGATCCCGACTTACCGGGTTTATTACTATTTGGCAAGATAGTTATCGATTTAGGGTTTATTACTTGAGTTTTCGCTCAAGTAATAAACCCGGTAAGTCGTGATCGTATCCACAGGGATCGAGATTGCCAAATAGTAATAAGAAAAATTATTAAATCTTGAAATGATTTCTTAAAAGAAACGAAAAGATGATTAATAATTGGAAAATTTAACAAACTGAAAAGTGCAAAAGAAATTAGATCTCACAAGTGGGAGAAAATAGGGTAGGGTACAATCCCTCAATCCTTAACAAATTACCGTATAGAATACTAGAATTGTAAATTAAAATTATTGACTAGATCCGGTCTTTATACATTCTAAGCATTACATATATGAGGGATCTAGCCCGCATCATATTAAATCAAAGATAGATATAAAGCGGTGAATGAATCCAGTCTTTATAGATTCTAAGAATTACGTATATGAGGTTCAAGCCCGTACCATACGAAATCAAAGATAAATATAAAGCGGTCCTTTCACGATTCAATCAATATTTTAATTTAACCTCTATTTTCTAAATAAATAATTTGCCTTGGATTGAGTTCATGTACCCCAACCCTTGGGAATTTAGCTACTCATGATTTGGTTCAAGAATAAATTCACACACAAAATTATGGATCTACAAGACATGGGAAATAATTTGCAAATAATAAAACTAGAGAATGGAAAGATATTACTTGAATTCAGCAACAAAAATGGAATTGGAATTCTGAATTTCTTACAAACTAGGATTCATGAAAACTCTTGAAGGAATAGAAAATTTTCTCTCAAAATCTAACCCTAGCATTCAACCTCTAATCTAGCCACCTTCTAATCTAGTCCTACCTAGCCACTCTCTAGCAACTCTCCTTCAAATGATGTAGGGCATGGGCTTTTATAGCACAAAGTCTCGAAATTGACAGCCAATAGTGCTTGTGGCACAAGTTTCATCAGTTGCACACGCCAAAAATCTGCATAATTAATGCCAGAAATCTGTACAGCCGGACCAGTCCGGTTTCCACCTGGATCGGTTCTTTTTTTCTGATCGGACCGGTCCGGTCACCACCGGATCGGTTTGGTTCCATCCAGATCCATCCTGTTTTTCTGGTTCATTTCTCTTCATTATCGCGCAACTTCAAAACCTCGTAACTTCTTCACCGTAGCTCGGATTGAGGTGCCGTTTTTTCCAGTGTTCTTTTAATTTAGAGCTCTTCAACTTTCTAGTTGGCCCCACCTTCGGACTAAGGCTGGAAAACTACAAAAATTCCCTTCAACTCTCCATTTCTAGGTTTCTTTCACTGTTTTGAGTTCTCCTTAGCACTAACTTGCATGAAATACCTGTAAAACACATGAGAAATACACAAAACAAGAAATACTTGCCAAAAGGGGTTAGTAGAATACATTTGAGACAAATCCAAGCTACTTACACTGCACGGGATCATAAAAATACTGAAATTAAGAGGATAAATGTGAAGAATATGTGCCTAAACACACCCCCTAACTTCGAACTTTGCGCGTCCCGAGCAATGTAAATGAATCTAACCAAAAATCCACTCTTGAAAATTCTTTTATTGGGATAGAATACCTTTTTCGCGGGCAAGCGATTTCATTTAGCGTATGCAACAAGCCTTTAAACCCCTAGGTTACCCTAGTAGGACGAGTTTTGTCTCGTGAGTGTTTGCAGTGAATATACCCACAAAATTCTTTATTGACTCAAATAAAGATCAAAATACTTAAAAATTGTCCAATTTAAACTTTTCGAAATTAATCACCCTAAATTCATATTTAAATGTCTCAAACCATAGTGTGTATGTGCAAAGCCAAAAATTAAACCTCAAACTTCCACCGATTGAGCATTACGTTACTTTCCGAAAATTTGTTTTGATTCAAATTCTTATGGATTGGACTCACAAACGAATCACTCGGATTGTGGCTATTTTCTCTCGGTATGCACGATATAAAGAGTAAATATAATGGACATAAATTCACGCATACAAAATTGAAAAGAAGGAAATATATGGTGAAAAGATCTCATCATCGGAATACAGTTATTTGGAAATGGGAAACATCATCTCTAGTTCACACCATTTAATCTCTCATATTATCTTTTTGTATCTTAGCTCTCCCCGCAGTAATTAATTTCGCCATTCGGACTCAGTTAGGACTTTTCGGGTTAAAAAGTGTAAAGGGTATAATTGGGAATGGACGGGAATGTTGGAATTGGAAAATGTCCTTATGATGTCCGTTTGTGCTTTTTCGGGCATTTGCTCATTTTTTTCTTTTCTTTTTCAATTTTCATTTTTTCTTTTCTTTTTCTTTTCTTGCTATTTTTGTTGAGCATATCTATTTTTTTTTTCTTGCCCCTTTTTGTTGCACAATTTGGACTTGATGAATATTCAATTTTCACAATTCCAGGCTATTTGGGTTTTTCGGGTTGTCAAACGAAAGGGAAATATTTTATTAGGCTCAAATTGGGTTGCAAAGGGATAATTTTTTTTTTCACAACTTTATTTTAGCTAATATTTTTGGGTAACAAATGATTGCCTACTTCATTGTCCAAAATTCTATAACATTACCATATGCATCTCAAGATTAATTAAGTTTAGAGATATATTTAGCACAAATTTCGAGACAACATTTCACACATTTCCCATAACTGATCAAAACAAAGGATTGAGATCATCAACGACTTAATAAAACGCTGAAAAGAACTTTGAGTTAATCATAAACTCGGATGGATTTAAAAACTCATAAAAAATTGAAAGGCTCAAAATCTCACCGGGTTTGATCAATCTCCACACTTATTCGTAAAGTCGTCAATTTTCTTTCAATTTTCATCTTCGGTCAATTTTGGCTTAGTGCATTATGATTGTTAACAATTTGAGACTTTAAATAGAATACAGGTGATATTTTTGAAAATTTAAATTCCAATTTTTATTTATTTTGAAGAAAAATATTTTTGGCTTTTTTTTTCTTTTTAAAAACACACTTGGAAAGAACATGTGATCGAATCAATGAATCTAAACAATAAATGGGAAGAATATCCCACACCCCCTAACTTAAATGTTGCATTGTCCTCAATGCGAATCAAGAACACAATATAAAGAGAGGAAACGAAAGATATTACCCAAATTGAGCGATCCCCGATGAGTGCGAGTCCATTGAATCTACAAAACATGTTAGAACCAAGCATAGAAAAAAGAATAACAAAAACTTTAGATAATGACACTACACTATTAAAAACGAAAAAGAAAAAGAAAAAAAAACTAATTATGTACAACCTACGATTTTAACTTCTAATAACTCATATAGTAGAAGTCGAAAAATTTGAGGGTCCACCCAAAATACAATTTGACTTTGAGGGATTAATGGTGTACCCTCATTAGGATGCATGCCTCCCGAAAAGTAAGGATTCCGTTTGAAAAATGGAAGGCATGTGCAAGGTTTAAAAAATGAACCATCACCAATTAAAATTTGTAGGGGGATAATGAGGGATTTGAGTGCACAGGGGGATACGTACCATTGGGATCTAAGAAAAATAGAATCACCTCTATAAGATTGTTCAAGTAGAATGGGAAGAGGGGCACACAAAAAGGAACATTCCATATTAGAAAACAATTTAAGCATAGAGTCCTTGTCCTCATAAACCGAAAAATGATCCTCTTGTTGCGTAGCACGTGTGTTGGTCTCTAAGTCGGACGATATTTGAGTCGTATCTTCAAGTACCTCCGAAGACTCAAATGGTATGGGTGAAGGTTTGGGAAGGAGGAATGCATCAATTCTATTGTCCCACTCGCTTTCGTCCAAATGACAAATTGAGGCCCAGAAAGATTGGACTTCATCATTAAGGCTTGCATCTACCTGTCCAAACTCGCGCTCAAACTCTGCTAGGCTCAACTCCTCTAGCTCTCTCTCTTGCTTGGTGTCCTCAAAATTTTCTCCCTCAAAATTTTCAATTGGATCTGGTGGGGTGACACGTCTAAGTGTGTGGCCCGCAAGATGAAGCATCTCAAAATAACATTCCCATACAAGAAGCGGATCAACATCCTTAAGACATTCATCCAATTCTTGTGATGGATTTAATGGTTCGATAATAGTGAGGACACAAGGAGACAAATGATCTTCAACCTCAAGAGGTTTTGAAATATTTATAATAGGTTGAGATTCAAAAGAACTTGGATCAATTTCAATGATTTCATTCTCAAAAGTATTAGGTGAAGCGCAAGTCTCCACCTTTTCTAAGTTTTCCAAATAATCATTCAACTCCTTGCAAGTTGCTATAATTTTCGACTCGAGAACAGCACGGTCATCAGATTACTTTTTTATATCAAGCAAGAGTTCTTCCAAAGTAGGCTTCCTTGGTTCTAGCAGCTCGAATTCCGCATTTGGTTGAAAACTTACTCCATCTTCAAAACTATCGGAAAAAAAATCCTCATTGGGTTCAAATAATGCATCTAACTCTTGCTCCCAATAACGATTTTTTTCTCGATATTCTTTTTCAAGTCTTTCTTCTTCAATCAATTGATTTTGATAAATTTGGAGTTTCTCAGCACTAGGCTTGTATTTAATATAATCATCTTTAGTGATATTGATCCAATGGTCATAAGTCTTGAGTGCCTCCTCCTCCTCACTATTAGCATAACAATTAAAGCCACCAAAAGAGTTAAAATAAGACATTTCAAAGTGGGAAATTAAAAAATGTGACACACATTTTTCTTTTGTTATTTTTTTTTTGAATTTTTTTATTTACTTTTTTTTTACGAAGTAGTAAGTCAATTATAATCTATAACAAACACTCCCCAGCAACGACGCCAAAAACTTGACGCGACTAAGAATTTGTCTCAGAAATGCGTTCACTCTAGGCTTAAGTGCAAGCCTGTCGCTCAAGTAATAAACCCGGTAAGTCGGGATCGTATCCACAGGGATCGAGATTGCCAAATAGTAATAAGAAAAATTATTAAATCTTGAAATGATTTCTTAAAAGAAACGAAAAGATGATTAATAATTGGGAAAATTTAACAACTGAAAAGTGCAAAAGAAATTAGATCTCACAAGTGGGAGAAAATAGGGTAGGGTACAATCCCTCAATCCTTAACAAATTACCGTATAGAATACTAGAATTGTAAATTAAAATTATTGACTAGATCCGGTCTTTATACATTCTAAGCATTACATATATGAGGGATCTAGCCCGCATCATATGAAATCAAAGATAGATATAAAGCGGTGAATGAATCCAGTCTTTATAGATTCTAAGCATTACGTATATGAGGTTCAAGCCCGCACCATACGAAATCAAAGATAAATATAAAGCGATGCTTTCACGATTCAATCAATATTTTAATTTAACCTCTATTTTCTACATAAATAATTTGCCTTGGATTGAGTTCATGTACCCCAACCCTTGGGAATTTAGCTACTCATGATTTGGTTCAAGAATAAATTCACACACAAAATTATGGATCTACAAGACATGGGAAATAATTTGCAAATAATAAAACTAGAGAATGGAAAGATATTACTTGAATTCAGCAACAAAAATGGAATTGGAATTCTGAATTTCTTACAAACTAGGGTTCATGAAAACTCTTAAAGGAATAGAAAATTTTCTCTCAAAATCTAACCCTAACATTCAACCTCTAATCTAGCCACCTTATAATCTAGTCCTACCTAGCCACTCTCTAGCAACTCTCCTTCAAATGATGTAGGGCATGGGATTTTATAGCACAAAGTCTTGAAATTGACAGCCAATAGTGCTTGTGGTACAAGTTTCATCAGTTGCACACGCCAAAAATCTGCATAATTAATGCCAGAAATCTGTACAGCCGGACCGGTCCGGTTTCCACCCGGATCGGTTCTTTTTTTCTGACCGGACCGGTCCGGTCACCACCGGATCGGTTTGGTTCCATCTGGATCCATCCTGTTTTTCTGGTTCATTTCTCTTCATTATCGCGCAACTTCAAAACCTCGTAACTTCTTCACCGTAGCTCGGATTGAGGTACCGTTTTTTCCAGTGTTCTTTTAATTTAGAGCTCTTCAACTTTCTAGTTGGCCCCACCTCTGGAATAAGGGTGGAAAATTACGAAAATAACCTTCAACTCTCCATTTCTAGGTTTCTTTCACTGTTTTGAGTTCTCCTTAGCACTAACTTGCATGAAATACCTGTAAAACACATGAGAAATACACAAAACAAGAAATACTTGCCAAAAGGGGTTAGTAGAATACATTTGAGACAAATCCAAGCTACTTACACTGCACGGGATCATAAAAATACTGAAATTAAGGGGATAAATGTGAAGAATATGTGCCTAAACATTCCTTTATTGTTTAAGCACTGTTTCTACAAGCACAAGGATTTGCGGAGGGATATTATGAAAATTAGTATTACCTTCTCACTCTTGTGTGAGAAGGTAGTCAATCGAGAACACATAGTGGCCGAAAAATTGGCGGTGACCGAAGCGATTTGTGTATTGGAGAAGTACTTTCCCCCAGCATTCTTTAACATAAGTGTTCATTTGTTGGTACACCTATGCGACGAGGCAGTTCTTTGTGGTCTAGTTAGATATCAGTGGATGTATCCGTTTGAAAGATTGATGAAAGTTTATAAATATTACGTCAAGAATACGCGATACAATGCAAGATCAATTGCAGAGGAATACATCACCGTGGATTCATCAATATATACTCGAGAATATATGCCTGACTCGACTAGCATTAATGACACCGATGAGTTCGTCGATGATGGTGGTCATGTGATGGAAAAATGAGTGAAATTAACGAGTTTGCAACATGAATAAGTAGCTCATTATCTATTTGACACACATGAAGATGTCGAAGAATGGAAAAAGTAAGTTTCGATTATTATAATGTTTAAGATTATTTTAGATTATTTTTTACATGATTAATTTTGTAATATGAAGAAAATAGAGTTTGCAACATGAATAAGTAGCTCATTATCTATTTGACACACATGAAGATGTCGAAGAATGGAAAAAGTAAGTTTCGATTATTATAATGTTTAAGATTATTTTAGATTATTTTTTACATGATTAATTTTGTAATATGAAGAAATTATGAAGCCTATGAGAATAATAAAAGACGAAAAATAATGGTACAATCAGACAACGAATTTAGGTTGTGGTTGACACAAGAGGTAGTTATAATGAAAATGTTTGTTATATAACGTTACATTACACTCAAATTATAGTACAAGAGTGATTTGAGGTTGTGGTTGACAGAGAATGCTTTTAATGTGTGTGGGTAGTAAGGGTGGGGGTGGGGATGTTTCACTCTTGTGCATATTATGAGCTAGATGTTGTTGTTTTGGAATTCAGAATTGAGGTTTTTAACAGTAATATTTCATTTTTATTTGTAGTAATTGTACATATTTGCATGTCTTCTTTTAATTAATTTTGATATGTACTAATAACATTTTTTTATAGCAAATGTCTCCTTCGGGTATTAAGGCGAGGATGATGATGCTGGTTATGATGATGTCGTCTGGGCTCGGTGGTAGCGGAGGTGACGAGGGCTCCTCGGCCCCTAGTCTCCCCGAATATGGCAAATTGGGGATGCCCATCGAGACAAGTCAGGACTATTAGCGAGATCCCTCGAGATGGTAAAGATGATCATCGACCTGGGGTACATTAGTTGGAAGGAGGTGCCATATGTATTTATATTTATATTTATATTTATATGAATATTTCAATTTCAATTTCAATTTCAATTTCAATTTCAATTTCATTTTATAATTATATTTATATTTATTTGCATCTAACATTGTATTTGTTGGATAAGAACAATTCAACCTGGATCCAAAGCTACGCCATTCCGTCTTGGAGCAGTTGAGGGAGCAACACAAGACGTGGAAGAAAAATATGCGGACCCGATACTTTGGGAAGACACGAGAGTCCATTTTCCAAAGGCGTGAATCTGTCCCATCGAAGGAGCCGATCTCATTGGCAGAATGGTAAAGGTTCATTGACATTGAGGTCGGGGAGGGACAATTGGCATCTCGCCAATCGGGAAGGGAAAATCGGGCAAAAAAGACAGACGTGCACAACTCCGGCTGTACGTCTTACGCCGAGGTGGAGCATATGATGATGTTAATATTTATTTTTTATATAAGTACATAAAATATATTATTCTGCATTATTTTACTTTGCGGGGCCGATACTAATTTTAGTTTATTTTATTTTAGGGGACAGGGATTCGCCCTGGGGTAGGCCACATAGGCTCGATACTAATGTGGCTCTTCGGACGAAGAAGGGGAAGGACAAGGAGGTGTCCCCAAGCATCGCGTTCACGATTGTAAGTAATCCAATAATTTACTTTTTGTTATTTACGTTTTAATTTTTTAATTTACTTATTTTACTAATCATGTGCTTTTTGTCGTTTCAGGCAAAGCTTATGGAAGTGTATGAGTCGCAGTCTGATGCTGACAAGGCATCTTTGTCCCCAGACGCACTCAGCCAAGTTCTTGTCTCTGATCGCAAGGAGAGGACAAGGGGGTGATATCGCAGGTGGCCAAATCTAGGATCATCGGATTGGATACGAGCGACACCGGGTTTGCTCGAACGGTGGATTCACATGATGCGAAGTTGTCCCATTTGGAGGCGATGGTCCAGGATATGTTCTCATTTGTTAAGCGTTCTTTGGGCAGAAATCGTAAGGGTAAAGGTAAGGAGAAGATGGCGAGATAGGAGGTGTGGGAGGAGGAGGCGTGGGAGGATGAGGACGAGGATGTGGACCTCGCTGCTTCATCGCTGACATGTGCGGACTTTGATGATCCACTTACCAATTTGGCTCCCTTTAACAGATCGATGTCGACACTTGGTTGGCCGAGCGTGTTTATAATAGACATATTTGATGGCCATCAGATAGGGCGGGGGTTGAGGAACCCTAATATCGTCCAGGGTGCACTAGTGTATCGACGTGAGCTTCGAGACATCGAGTCTAGGGTGTTCATCACCCATGTGATGCCTGGGAAGGAGAACTCCCCATTGTGGTTGCAGGAACAATGCCGCACGGTGTATATTAGTGGATGTGTTAATTCGTATATCGTTTGGCCTACTCACCTCCTCAGAGATAACCATACCCCAGACATTTAGTGACATTGTTTTAAGGTTGAATTGAATTGTTTTTAAGTTGGTACATTTGAATTATATTTGGATTATATCATGATGCATATTGTCTCTATTTTGAATGTATATTTGCATTATATCTATTTTATTTGGATATATGATGCTTGAACAGGTACAACGTTTCTATAACAGGTACAAATATATTGCTGGGCAGTGGCAGTGGCCAAACTGCCCAGCAAATTTTTTTTCAATTCCGTCCAGAATTGTCACGGTCATTGACCGTGACAAGTCCTTGAAAAAGAAACTTTTCACGAACTTGTCACGGTCAATAAATGTGACAATTTTTTATAAAATGTCACCGGTTTGTCATGGTCCTTAACCGTGATAAAACTTGTCATGGTCAACGACCATGACAAGTCTAACGAACTTGTCACGGTCAATGATCGTGATAAGTCCATGACAAAAAAGTTTTCTCACCCAGAATTATCACGGTCATTGACCTTGACAAGTTAAACTTGTTAAGGTCAATGACCGTGATAATTTGATAGATTTGGTGTAGTGACATGCCCTAAATAGAAAGTGTATAAAGAATGGAAATGAAATGATGTAGGCGTCTAAGATGAAGACCTACAGCTTCCACAACAGCTTCAGCACGCAAAGCAATCCAAATCTCTAAGCCTGGTGTCCTTGTGGCTGAGCAACTGATATAATACATATATATAGCAAGAGCGAGAAGAGATGCAAGAAACGGGTCAGAGCCCGATGTGTAAAAAAATTTGTTTTAGCATGTATTTAAAATTTGCAATAAAGCAAGTATCAATTGCATGTTAGTTCAAGCTCTCACGTGAGATTCTCACCTCTCGTCTATTGTGCACGCTTAACGTACATATATTACCACCTACCCATTCGTAACATTTCTAACTAGATAAAGACTTACACTTCTTATTATAACTCGTAGAAGCATTTTGAAATTCCCAATTTTCCCACATTATTAATATCAACATTTATTAATAAATTCGGTTAAGTGTTAACACACTAAGTTAAGTATTCACAACTTACGTTACTTAATCTTATCCAATCCCAAATCCTACAATTATCTCTCGATAGGAATAACAATGTATATATATACTCAACACCATAATATATATATAATAATAATACAGTACCCCTAGGCTAAACCTGTAGTGCATTGCATACTCTGCTATCATGTCCCGGTACATCTCGTACTCTAATAAGGACTATCGGTTCGGAAGTCTCCCACGAACCATATACACAAAACACAAACAGTGGCGGGGAACATAGTTCACATACCTATGGGTCACGCACATACATACGCTCCCATAGTCATCTGACTTATCAACTCACAAATAAGTCTTCACGGTACTATGTTCTGAGATACAAGTCAAATATCCCCGTGAAGGTCACCCAGGGTAAGATTGTCTTTACACTACCCCCCGTGATAGCAAGTAGCTAGGTATGTCCTACAAATAATATTAAATAAGTAATAGGTTTCCACACATCCTATTAATATTTATAGGTATTCTCCCATCCTTCTTAGTATGTTCCATATGTATTTCCTTCTTGTTATTACATATATTATAGTATTAGTAAATTACCACAATTCTTTAGTAATTACCAAAGTAACTCTTCTTTCCAGATTAATTAAAGTATAAAACTCACGACTTACTCGTAGACCTGCCTGAATATAAATCTGTTAGCTGGTAAATTTCTCTCACTCGTAAAGACTGAAAAATTCCAAAACTGCCCCTAAGAAAATTCCTGAAAATTTCCCTGTTGCTCAAATCAGATGGTATGTCGTTCGAACGACTACCACGTGTTGTTAGAGAAACTTTGCGTGAGATGCAATCTCGCTCGAACGTCCCCAAGCGACTTCGCGCGAGATTTCACTATTCGTCTTCATGCCCAAATTTTTAGCGTTTTCCCACCATTTTTAACCCTAAAACCTCTAAATCAACCTCCCAATTTCCAAATAAATAGTTCCAATTCGAATTATATCAATTATATATGAATTCTAACATCCTAGAATCATCAAATCATTATGAATCATCAATAAAACATGGAATCCCCGAATTAATTTACCAAAACCATAGTTCTTCAAATTCTTATTCAAGAACACAAAATTTCCAGATTAGTTCTTCACATAAGTTTATCAAAACATGATTTCTAGTCTACATACATGGAGGGTTTCAATTTAACAAATCTCATATTCAATTTACACATCCTAATTCCCCAATTTTCATCACTTACGAACTAAAATATTTTTATAATAACCCTATACTAACATGAGTATGATAAAAGCTAAGATACAGCAAGTTGTAAACACTAGTCTCGAATTTGTCATCTGATTTCTTGACGTTGTTGGTATGGGTGTGTTCCCCTTGTCCCATGTACACGGTGGTGGTGGTGGTGGTTGTGCAAGTTGGTGTTAACTTGGGCCTCTCCTCTTGGAATTAGCTCTCCCTCACACCTTCTATGGTCGTTCTTAACTTCCTGTAACTTTTGAACCCTAATGGACTTTCCTTGGCTGATATAATAACTCTTAATTTTTGGTCATTAATTAGGCCCAAAAATGCCATTTACCATAATGCCCTCTCGGGGTGCCGGTTAGGCCTAAAATTGCCCCGGGACCCAAACTAAACACTCGGGTATACTACCTTGACTATCTCAGGCCTTCCGGACTCAATGGTGCACTCGAAATGACCATACGAGTTACTAAAAATAATTAATATATTTATTCCATTAAATTAGACCCGACAAGACTCACACGCGCGTTTGACTTAATTTACTAAACTGTCGCATTTCTTATTCTTGATAATTTACTGAAATGTATAGCTCCATATTACATATCACACAGTAATATTCAATCAATAAGTATTAACCCTTCACACATTAGTTAATATTTATTTAAATTCGGATTAATCAACAATTAAATTCTCACATTTTAATTCAATTAATCCCACGATAATAATTAATCCCATAATTATTTAAATCATAAAAATATGGGGTATTACATTACATGACTTACATGATGATGTTTACAATACAACAAATAAAAAAATATTGATCGCCTGGACCATGATTTTCCTTTAGTAGGGTCGTTAGGATCTCCCCTTGCTTTACGCTTCAGGTTTACAAATTTGGGGTATTTTACTACGTACTTATTCCTCGCAGTCACAGCCCTCGCCTTCTCCTCAATCTGCTAATCATAAATCCAAGCAGATTGCATCCGACGCTCGCGACCAATACCATAAAAGTTAGACTTTTCATTCCTGAAAGGGTGACTGGTCGGCAGAAGTCTACGATGACCCGTGTAACTCATCTTACCACCATGTTCTAGCAAAATGGCTTCAGTTTCCTCCCCACATATGGGACATCCTTAATAACCATGAACATTACAACTGGACAAGGTCCCATAAGCCGGAAGGTCATGGATCACCCACATCATCATTGCTTTAAGTGTGAACTCTTCCCCCTTATGAGAGTCGAATACCATCACGCCTTTATCCCTCAACTCTTTAAGCTCTTCTATTAATGGGGATAAGAATATGTCAGTATTATCACTCGGAGACTTTAGGCCGATTATCAATAAAGATAATAATGTGAACTCCTTTCTCATGCACAGTGTCAGAGGGAGACTTAAAGGTACCATTAGAACTGGCCAATAACTTTGACTAGTACTTAAATTACCGAAAGGGTCAGTTAAGATTGCAAGACGAACGTTACGTGTTATTTTGCAAATTCATGGTGTCGTGCATTTGAAATTTTCCAGACGAGTGAATCAACCAGATGACACAACATATTCCCACCCACCTCGTATCGAACGTGCCATGTCATGGCCTCCTCTATCCACAGTACAGTAAAAAATCATTTTAACTGTGGCCCGAGTGCAAAATACTTCAAAACATTTTATTGGACTTGCGATCTCTTTTGATATTTTATAGGTTTGTCATTTACCTTCTCACAAACGACATATCTAGGCTCACCTCATACTGGACATTCATCCTTCTCTTCGTGCCCGTTGAGATAAAGTATGCAATCATACTTGCATGCATGAATAGATTTGTATTTCAATCCAAAACCCTCCAAGCTCTTTGTCATGGTAGGATAATTGTCTGGTAACGTGTTCTCTTTTGGGAGAATTTCCTTAATCCACTCAAGAATTCCAGTTACGATATTCCCAGACAAGACAAATTGACTCTTCAAGTTATGAAACCCAATCATTGCATATAATACCGATTGATCTTCTTCACAATCTTTATATGACGATCTAGCCGCATCATCTTTCAACCGTATATACTCTCGATCTTCTGGTAGTTCAGTATCAAATTGTTCATTGTGTGCATTATCTGTCTCCATAGGTTGGAGGTTTTGTTCGTGGTGGACTCCTTAAGCATCGTCAATTAGGTTAGTCAGTGGACGATGTGTTGGAGAATCATTTACCACTTCCACTCGTTGGTGTTCTGTTACGTGGTCAGTTACCGGTAATTCTTCGGGAATAAAAGGTACATGTTTTTCACCATGGTATGTCCACTTGTTATAATCTTGACAAATTCCCCACATTATTAAATGTAAGTCAACATATTCTAAAGATTTATATTTTCCGTTTGTACAATGGGTGCACGGACACGTAATCTTCTCACTTTTAAGGTCCTTAAAAGCGTATCTAATAAATTCTTGAATGCCTTTAACATAACTATTAGTTGTTCGGTCAGTCCCCCCCCCCCCCCCCCCCCCCATCCACCCTTTGTATTGTGGAAAATCCATTTAATAATCTTCAAATTGCAGTCTTGTGTTAGCATGATAAAATATCATGTTGCATATTAAAGCACTAATATAGTATCAAAGCAAAGCACTAATATGATCAACAACACACCAATCAATCAAACTATGCAATAACTTAAATACAAGAACATGTCAATCAACGATACAACAAAACCACTTAAACAAAAATTAAATAAATTTGTCTACTGATATTATTACAACATAAGAAAAATGTTACTACATATTCATGAAGCAATAAACTATCCAAGTGGTAATAGAGTCTACATAATTTTTCAAAAAAATCCCTTCTCCACTGTTGACGTGTGCTAGAACAGTTTCACAGCCCTCATATACTGTATCAACCACGATCTGACACTCAACCTCGTACAAAGGTCGATTATGTACTAAAGTTCCTACGACAGTGTACATGAGCGTGCAAATCCCAACTACAAATTTACCGCTTAAGTCCTGTATATAGTATTTCTCGCCATAGTCACTATGGGTTGTTCATGATGAACCAAGAAATGTTCCATGCTGAGGCACTGAGAAATGGAATGTTGAAGGAGGAACCAGAATGTGTGGGGGGGTGGAGAGAGGGGAAAATTTTATGGAATCCCTAGTATCAGTGGAGGGAAATCGAAATGCATTGGGGGCTACAGGGGCATACGATCGGTTAAAAGGGACACAATTTGTGCAAGTTTATCCTTCACACCTCCCAATTCATTTCAAAGCCCCACTATATCCCCTTCAGTCCTAGATTGACGATCATCGCTAGACGCAAAATGCTTATTATTAGAAGAAAGCTCGTCCACAAGAGGTGCGATGTGTTTGAATCTTGTTTTTTATATATTCGACCCCAAACCTCTTGTCCTCCCTCTTTGGTCCTTACCAAAGGTTTGTACGATGGCATCATTATCAATATCCTCGATCGATCTTGAATCTAACTTACTACGAATAGACTCTATTGATTATATATTCTTGGCCAAATGAATAAGGAATTTATTATCTTTGTCCCGTCTAGCATGCACATACAATTTGGACCTATTTGGTGTCTTTCTATCATATGGGATACCTTTCATAACGGTTGTCCACTCGTTCTACAAATCTTCATAAGATTTAGCGCCAAGCCGATGGACATCAGTTTTTTGGCCCTATTCTGTTATTTTTCTCCCTTTGCAGCATTTTGGAGTCCTTCACATCATTCTACAAAAAATCCTTCGAGTTAGAGACTGGCATCTCAACGGTAGAAGGGACTTTGTCTTTAAGCACCCAAATATCGAAGCTTAATGATCCTTTAGGGAAATGCTTATGCCCAATGTTTCTTCGATATGTTCGGAGTTATTCAGCAACCCGAGAAAGCACCTTATTGTTTGAGTTGGAGGAAAATGAAAACCTCTTTCTGAGTTGCTCGTAGATGTCATCTTTAATAGCTTTATCTACGCGCATCTAATTTTTAGCTCCTCCCACTCCAACATTCATTTTTACCAAGGAAAAACACTAGGCTTTAAACTGCTGAACGTGATTCTTAACCCCCGTGGGGTTATTTCCCAAAAGAGAGAACCCAATGGGCTTCTTCTCAAGTGACCCGGAAGTTTCAAGATCGTTGGACATGTCTGCTGGATTAGTGGGAGGAGTACCTTGCCTACTGTAACTCAGATTAGGGTAGTGAACCGTTTATGGAGTAGGGGAGTGAACAGTTAGTGGAGTTTAGTATTACTCACCAATTGGTGTTGAGAATTCTCCTTGTGGTTGTTGGTTGGAGAGTTGGTTCCATTACCGCCCCACATTATCTACAAAAATAATAAAAGTTAAATGTGTATCTATAATAATAGATGCATAATCTCAAAGTTCAATATGAAAATATAAATAACAAAATAAATTTTTTGACCATATATTACAATCTACCTGTTCAGGGTAAGACTTTAACAAAAGTTTAATGTGTCTGATCTCCATCCATTCTAGATTAGTGTTTGAAAACCTACGGATTTTTACACGTGGCCAATTAGGAGGAATAGTATCTATAATGGATGCATAGATATCAGAGATATGAAATCGAAATCTTATCCTCTTTAGCCTATTGGAAAGATCGAGTTTGACATGCATATGTCGTGAGACATCACAGTTTTTGTCAATGACCTTTGTATGTAATTCTATCCATAATGGGTGAATTTTTTTCCGGCCTTCTTTAACGGCGTAAGCATGGTCAATGCTCTATTTAGATTATGTACGATATATATATATATATATATATATATATATATATATATATATATATATATATATATATATATATATATATATATATATTGCACGACTTCATCCCAACATTGTGGCAGGGAAAACATAATACGATCGAACAAGTACTCTTGCTGAAAATGAACTCTACGGTTTATAAGGTAGTTAAATTGTTCGATCTTGCTATTCCCATACCAATAAATGGGAGCACCCACTTTATGATGATCATTAATGAAAGAGGTACGAGTACAGACCAATTGCAACCTTTCATATTCTTGTTGCCATCGATTATCACCCGTGACTCATTTTTCCTGAGAATAATGAACGAGGGCGTGAATATGATTCCTATAAATAATGGCTCTAATAAATCATTAAATAGTTATTGTGTACGAGGGCGTGAATATGATTCCTGTAAATAATGGCTCTATTAAATCATTAACCGTTAATTTATTATGTTTTGAATACCTAGTTTTGTCATTTAACCCAATAATCCCCAAAATTAACCCTTATGTTTGATATTTTTTTAATGGTCCGGTAATTTTTTAATGGAGAGGTATTTTTTTATATTTCGGCCCTAAACATAAAACAACAATATCCATAAAATTAAAATTTTTCCTAGTTTGAAAATTAAACCAACAATATCCATTAAATTAAAATTTGCCCTAGTTTGAAACTTAAACCAACATGAATAATATATATGTATTTTTTTCTAGAATACAAGCACAATACATAATGATAATTTATACACACCTACGTACACAATACACACACGTACACACACACACATATACAAATACACACACACATACACACTCATATACACACAGAAATACACACACAATGAAATAAGTAACAAGCGTTTAGAAATACACACACACAATGAAATAATTAATAAGGGTTTGAGATTATATACACATGTATACACACACACACGGAAATACACACACATATACACACAGAAATACATACATGTATACACACACACACACACACACATATATATACACACATAGAAATACACACAGAAATACACGCACACAATGAAATAAATAACAATGAAAAAACTAGGGTTTGGATTACCTTTGATATTGAGAGAATGAGAGAGCTTGAGATTGAGGAAAATGAAATCGCCAGAGAGAGGGAGGGAAAAGTGTTTAGAAGTTTTTGATGGAAATCAAAACATGTTTTGTGTTTTTAAGTATAAAAACTATAGTCACGGCTTAGGGTCGTGACCCCGTGATGTGGCCCCTTTATTTTTAACATGTCAGCGCGGAAACAAGACCATGTTCACAATCAAAAGTCGTGACTCAATCCTCAGAATGGTCACCGTCCTAAGTTGTGACTATAGTGGTGTGTATTAGGGCCCCTAGTCACGGTCATAAGCGGTGACCCCATCAGTGACCACACTTGGCGGGAAACTTGGCGCCATAATGGTCACGGATGGGTCGAGATTGTCAGTCGTGACCCATGTGAGTCACGATTAAAGGCCATGACCACCTACAAGTCATTCCATAACCACATTGGGTCATAGAATTGGTCACTCTCATTTTTCATGTAGTCACGACTTTGGGCCGTCACCAACTGGTCACGGCTATTGGCCGTGACCCCATTTCCGTGACCATATGTAGTTTTTAGGGTAGTGTCTCATCTTAATGTTCTTGGATGAACTAGATTTTTGGATATGTTAATAGAACTCTGATTATTGTAAAACATGGTAAGTTTGTGTTCTCAATACCATAATCGCATAACATTTGTTTTATCCATAATAGTTAGCACCACGACTTCCAGCTGCTATATACTCGAATTCAGCAGTAGAAATGAAAATATAATTTTTTGTATTCGAGTATATAGATAAGTAGAAAAGAAAATGTAATTTTGTTTATTACTAATCCATCCTACTAGGTTATTTCCTATATAATAGAAGGCACCAGACGTACTTTTATTGTCATTCGAGCAACCTGCCAATCAGCTTTTGTGTAGCCAACTATAGAACTAGTAGTGTCCTTTGTGTAGCAAATGCCAAAGTTAAGTGTTCCTTTAACTTCTTTTTTTGTAATCCGCTTGACGCACAATAGATGACATTATTTTAGTGAGCATTGAAATCGTGCACAAACACATACAGCAAAAAAATAATATTCAATCTAGATGCAGTAAGGTACAATAAACTCTTTATCATGATTCTATATGATGTAGGATCTACATGTTTACCATGTTCATCTTTAGATATTTTAGTGGAAGTATTCATGGGTGTTCGTGAAATTTTTCCATTATCAAGACAAAACATTTTAACCAAGTCACCAACATATTTAGACTGAGATATATGCAGAGCATCACTAAATTTTTTAACTTGTAAACCCAAAAAATATTGTAATCCACCATTAAGGACATCTTAAATTCACCGCGCATTATACTAGAAAAGTCCTTTACTTTTTCCAGGGAGGTGGAACCAAAAATAATATCATCTATATACACTTGTGCAACGAAGAACTTTTGTTCAATTTCCTGACCAATAATGCTTGGTCATTGTCACCACTCTTAAACCCTTTATTGACTAAAAAGATTGAGAGACACTCATAACAGGTCCTAGGGGATTGCTTTAAGACATACAATATATTTTTAAATCTATAGACATGGTTAGAGCAAGAGGGTTCAATAAACCCCTTAGGCTACTCAATGTATACTTCCTCTAACAAAATACCATTTAAAAAGGTAGACTTAACGTCCATTTGGAAAAGCTTGAATTGTAATTGACAATCAATAGCTAAGAGGAGATGAACAGACTCGGGTCTTATTACCAGAGCAAAAGTATCATAAAAATATATTCCCTCTATCTGAGAATATCCTTGCACTGCTAACTTTTCTTTGTTTGTAACGGAAATCTCATACTCATCAGTTTTATTTTTAAAAGTCCAACGGGTTACCAACAACCTTCTCTAGGTGAAGGTATTTAGAAACTCAGGTTGGTACTGTAGGGACCTCAGGTGTCAGTGGATTAGTTATCTCAGCAGAGTTGGGGATAAAAACATTTTTAGACTCATCCATGACTACTGATTGACTATGACGACTTCATAGACTCCATTATAACTTTGGTGTTCAGATTATATATACAACAAGTCCTGCTTGATTGGGAATAACCAAGAAAAATCACTTTATCACCCCGGGTATCAAATTTAGAAATATTTTCTCTATATTTGTAGACATAAAAAATACTCCCAATGGTTCTAAAGTACTTCGAGTTTTTTTTTATTGTACCACAGTTCATAGGAAGGTTCTTTGGTATTTTTTCTGAGGTATACACGATTAATAATTTGACACGCCGTCTGGACTGCCTCAACCCAAAAGTATTTTGGAAACCCTTTGGTATGTAACATAACCCTAGACATCTCTTGGATGTTCCTATTCGTTTGTTCAGTAATACTATTTTGTTGACGTGCCTTGTGTGCACTAAATTCATGTTTATATCCATTATTGACATGATATTCTGTCACTCGAGAGTCTTTGAATTCTCCACCTCTATCACTCCTTATACGAGATACTTGGGTATCCTTTTCATTTTGAATCTTTAAAAGGATTTTAAGCAATTCTCGAAAGGTGTCCGATTTGTTTGTCATAAAAGCAACCAAAGAAAATTGCATAAAGTCATTCACTATAACAAGAATATAACTATTACCACAAAGCCTCACAGTTCTAGAAGGACCCATTAGGTCCATGTGGAGAAGTTAAATAGGTTCTAAGGTTAAAATATATTTAACTTTCTTATGGGTAGATTTACTTATATTCCCCACTTTGTAAGGACCACTAACAGAATTAAAACTATTTTTCAATATGGGTTAACCTCTAACTATCTCTAAGTAACATAATATGCATATGTTATCAAAATTAGTGGGACCTAATCTATTATCCCACAAATCATAATTATCTAATATGGCTACCTTACCGGATTCATTGCTTGGAATCACCATGTAACTGTTATCTAGAGTTCTGTTTCCTAAAAGAATACCGTTACCCTCTTAGTTCAAAATTTTGCAATTAGTTTTAGAGAAGGTAACTATGTGATCCGATTCACAAAATTTTTATAAACTAAGAATATTAGCTGACATCATTAAAAGAAGGAAGACCCTCTTCACAAAGTGTTCCCTTACCAATGATCTGGGATGGGACTCTGTCACCAAAAAGAACACTACCTCCTAAGAAGTCAATCTTATTTGTTAATTTAGTATCATCCCTGACCATGTGTTTAGTACACCCGGAATCCAAATACTAACCCACTGAGGTACATTCTTCTTTAAAAGGAGGATAACCGCATTGCACCGAAGATGGGGTAAGAGGCCAACTATTCTAACCTAAATGGCCTTAGTTTTAATCTTTTTCTTGGCCATGGACTTAGAAAATATTTGAGGAGTCTTTTTAAATGATTTCTTCTTAATTCGAGGTTCCCCCTTTTTCTTCCTTAGTTAGAGTTTTGAGTTATCTTCCAAGGTAGAACATATGTATTCCTACTCTTCCTAGAACACTTAAAGTTTTCTTAAACATGTGTGAATGGACGTTTTTGAAAACATTCAATAATTGGGTGACCATACGCATCGCAATAATCACAGTAATGGTGCGGGGTATGCTTGACTCTATTACCTAACTCCTTAAAAATAGGTTTGGTCGTGTTTGACACATTGGTTTTAACTGCACCAGTCTTACTATTTTATCTAAGGCCTCTTATAAGTGGATAAACATACTTAGCTTTACCATTAGGTTTCGGGTTTGGTTTTTTCACGTTCTGCGTTGCTTTAGAGACATTAACATGTAAAATTCCTTTATGAGATTTTCTTACGTCTGGACTGTTTTTACAAATATTACATTTGAATTTGGAAGTTTTGTCTTTGTTTCCTTATTTTTATAACACCCAAGGCCAGTTTTACCATCAGATTTAATTTTTCCACCAAAAACAATATCATCATAAGATTAAACTCATGTTTTAAAATGAAGACATTTCTTAAATACATTTGAAACCTTTTGTTTAGATTATTTCAATTAAATTAAGGTAGCCTTATACCTTCTTTTTTTTTTTTTATAAAATATCATTTTTATCAAAAACATCTTTTAATGTGGAAACGTATTCTTTAGTTTCTGTCTCATGTGCAACACATTGGGCTGTGTAATCCTCAGTATTTTTCCTAACAATGTTACTTTGTTGTTCAACGTGTTTAGTTAAATATTTTACCGTTTTATCTCATTTGGAAGTCCTATTTAGAGTCTTATTTAACAACTCTTGTATACCAGTAGATCATCTCCGGACTCACCTAGTGATGTGTGCGATGTGTCCCCTAACACGTCAGTTTGTGGGGTGGAGCTCACACACACGTTCAATTCTTCACAAGATTTTACACTTTGACTCACACATAAACTAGAAATATCTACATCAATTACAAAAATAGTCGATGAAGAATTTACAACAGCATGAGTTATATCAATATCAATATTCATTACAGAACATTCAACAGGCAAACATGCTTTGTCATATGAATACATTATCTTAGCAAAGAAGGACATGCATGATTCTTTAGCACTGGATAACTCAAGTTCTTCTTCTTCAAACTTACTACAGTCATCCAATGATTTGAAAATATTAGCCTTATCATTATTATTTAGTTTGACTCTACACTTAATAGCAATATGTTCGAACTTCCCATAAGGATAGCATTTGATATTACTTTGGTCTCTCTTAGGCCTATTATAATCAGTAGTCTGTTTTCCATAATTTCAATCACGAGGTCTATGAGTTTGAAAGTTTTGATACCCAGGTCTCGGATGTTTAGAAGCAACAGAGTTTCTAAACTTTATAATTTTCTTATACTCTTTACTTAAAGGGCAATCTGGCTATCTAAACTATCCAATTCGCAGTCCTCAGCAAGGTCCATGTCAAAACAAATTGGGTTTATTTTAAGGATAGTTAATTGAGAAGACAGTACAATAGTATAATTAAAGGCTCTTTTACTATGGGAGGTCATTTCTTTCTTATACTCTAGCTCCATTTCTACCGTTCTAAGTTTGCTACTGAATAATTCAGGAGTTTGGTTAGGGTCATGAATCTCTTTTATTACATGTCGTTTATTATCAAATTTAATATGCATGGATCTTAAGTTTTTAAGTACAATTTCTCTCCTATCATATACTATCCCATTAACATGCACTTTAGTGAAAAATATCAATTAACTTAATGCAAAAGTCATCAAAATATTCAGTCTCATCCATCATAAGGGTATGGTGTTATACTACTGAATCAACATTTGTGTCCTCCTAGCCTTAACATGCTCATCACCTTCATGGGCAGTGGCAAGGGTGTCCCAAGCTTATTTGGAACTGATACAGATAAATATAGGTTTAAATTCGTGTTTATTCACAAGCATGAAAATGAAGTTCTTTCCATTATTATTACTAAGTGACATTTATCTTTCTTCTTTTGTGAACTTACCGAGACTTTTCTTAATTCTTATAGTACTGGTTTCAGCTAAAGGCTTAGTAAGGTTAACATAGCCATTTTCAACCATGTCCCAAATATCATCAAACAAAGACCCTTGGATGAAATAAATCAACCTTACTTTACAATAAGGAAAATTATATCCATCAAAGAGGGTTGATCGAGACACGTTACCATGATTCTCAAGTTTCTCTTCCATTTTTAGAAAACCTGATTCCAAAAGAAGTTTCAGGGAATTTCGGGATCAAAATATCTTTGATAAACCCATTCTAATACCACTTGAAAATCGTTCATCAAGTTATTAATAAAAGTTAAATTTTAGGTAAACTGGGAATAAACACCTTTTGAATAAACAACACAAGATGTGTAAAAAGTTGTATTGATTCAAACTTAAGTAGCTTGGTTACCAGGTTCTTAAAATAAAAACCTTATTACGTCTTTAAGTGTCAGAAACTAGGTATGTAAGAAATAAAAATAGAAATCAGTAAATGACACGTAAGATTTTTAACGTGGTAAAACCTCAAATCCGACGAAACATCCACAGTGATCTCTACGCCACAACTAAAAGAATTTCACTTCATCAAACAAGAACTACATGCACTAATCACAATTACGCAAAATTCTAATCGAGTAAAAAATATACCTAATAAGCTTTACGTTCTCTTATGGTACTATCTCTTGTAGCTTTTACTTTCCAAATCTACTTTTTCTACCTTAATCCTTGTTGGTCGAGTGGACTCAGACAAACTAATTCTCTATCAAAACAACACATTTTTATTTGTTCATGTGTGAGAGTGTAGAGTGACTATGATGTGTCTAGATGTTTAATCTTGTCTCACCCTCTCTTAGATTATACAAACAAGACCTATGAATTAAAAAGTTTTACATATGAGAATGGGATGTTTCAAAAATAGAGAAAATCACACTTTTTCCTTTTGAAAAATAGTTTTCAGATATGGAGTAGTTAGATTTTAAAATACTTTAGATCTAAATAATATCTTATTTATACACAATAATGTTTTGACAAAATGTAAATATGATATACAATATGAGATCTACAAACTCTTAACATTACGAAGGCTACTTTTCATGTTTTTGAAAATAGAATGAGTATGGATCTAAAATATAAGACGATAAAAACCAAAATCTAACGAACAAAGTAATTTCGGTGAAAGAAAATAACCAACGACCTAAATATACTATGTGGACATGTATCTCTAGGTTTTAATCCACAATTTCTAAAATGAAATATGACAAAAGAACTGTGAGAGGTAGTTGCAAGAGAGAATAACTTATGAAACTATTCAGAAAATTCAAACGTCTAAACTCAGAAAACCCTAACAATGTTTGAAAATGAAACCTTAGGTTATATATTGGAAGATATGTATAAAAATGTTTTTGGAGATTTATAAACACTCTTCTTCCTCACTTTTTTCTCCTCTCTTTCTCTCTCTCTCTTCGTTCTTCTCTATTTCCTTTCATCTATATCTCTCTATTATTTCTTCTCTCCATTTTCTATTAGACCGACACTATAGCAAAAGTTCTCAAATAGCTGAGAGGTGGGTTGTATTTATAATATGCGATTAAGGTTCTTGAGCCTCAAATAAAGTTAAGTATTTATATTAAATCTAATCCATAGCGTTAAGCTCAATTTTAATTTGTAGAAATAGGTTGCGCTGGGATTAATCAAGACGACATGTAGAACGTTGAATACACTTGATCCGATGGTTGAGAAATGATCTAGGCTTGTGAGAAAAGAGGAATACATCTTCAACCAATAAGAAAGGGGAAGGTATGGGATGCGTGTAGGTTTAACATTTGACAACATAACGAGTTTTTAAACATTAAAATACAATTTAACCCCACAAATGTTTATGCGGGTTTTCTTTTTAGCCTAGAAATTTTACTGGGAATAAATTAATTCTAGTTTTAGCTCGTGAACATTTAAAACCCTAATTTAAATGTTTAAAAACCATTTTTTAAAATTTTTAAAAAAGTTTAAAAATTCCCTAAAAATATTTAATTGTTTATTAATTACAATAAAATGAAAAATCTTGTTAATTATAAATCTACAATTGATGTCGGAAAAAGAATAAAAAAACTTATTAATATAAATTTAGTATGCAAAGTGATATAAATTAACAGGTTAAGGAGCATATAAGTTGTTCAGTATCAAGTCTTTTGATTCTTCATATAAAAGATCAAATGATTTCAAGTCAAAAAACCTGTAAGCACATGCAAATAGTTTTAGATGTTAAAAGATTAACAAAAAAAACGTATAAACATGGAAGAGAACAACAATAAAATAGTGTAAAACTTGAGAGTGGAATAATATGATAATGTGTTGCATGCCAAAATTTTAAATCGTAGGTATTACTTCTCCTTTAATAAGATTTTATGATAAGTACAGAATATTTTCCAAACCATATAATAATCTAAAAATACTTCCATCAAAATTTATCGACATTAACTAATTTTTATTTTGCACGAATACATGTTATTAACAAAATCTTGTTAACATAAGAAATCTAAAATTTGAACAACTCATAGAAAATTATGGTGTAATATAACAAATCTAAAAAGTTAACAACTTAGAGAAAAGTATATGGTAACAGAACAAACATAAGGTAAGATGTCTAGTAACAGAAGAAACCTAAGGTAAGAAGTCACAAAAAATACAACGTTGAATGTGGGATTTTATAAAAGATTTGGTAAGAAAGTTAAAATTCGCTTACTTGAGATTTCAAATAACATAAGGTAATATGTTCATGGGTTCCTCAACTAAGAAAATAACCAGTCAACGTATCAAAATGCACTAGCTAAAGAATAAACCATTCTAAAATAATTGGACTATTGATTTAAGACTAAGGACTTAAAGACTAAAAATCAATTCTATATATTATAGAGAGACAGAAACCTTGAGAAAGTATTTATACTCGTAACACAGGGATTCCCCGGGGTGAATATCGCCCGTCAATTTCTTCGGCAGTAAAACTGGAAGAACATAGGTAACAATTTTTTCAGTGGAGGTTGTGGCAATCAAACATTATTTTCCACTTCCACGGTCACTAGCCATGACGATAGGAACACCGAATGAGAAGTAGAAGCACCTTAAACCAATTAAACTGTAAACATAATTAGAAAGCCCAAAAATTCAGGTAGGTACATATATTAGTACATTTCTAAGCTAAAGAGAGCTTTATTGAGTTTGATTGAGTGGACAATTATACCTTAGCTTATTGACAGAGTGGATAAATAAACCTTGGGATGGAACGTATCTTACAAGCCACTGTTGTAAGGACATGAGTATCTCTTGTAGTGAAACCTCATTTTAAAAAAGGGTCGGCTTTTGTGGGTAAGGTGATTTAAATTTCTTCATTATCCTCCTTAGCTAGTACTTCCTACGTAAGAATTTTAAGTGCAAATTCAAGGAATAGGTTTACCCATGACTCCATAAATGGGATCATTTCTATGTCATGCGATCCTTTCATCTCATCCTCCAGACTTTTTGGAGAATCTTGGTCCTCTTCTAGAGGTTTTTCTACTTTCTCTATCACCAACATTTCTAGTTGTTTTTCTGTAGCAGCTCGGTCCAATATAGGCTTTCCAGGTTGGTTTGCCTCATGCCTTCGTTGTTAATATTCATGAATAATTTGTTCTTCTAAAGTATTCTAAATTTTCTTTGCCTCTTACCCTTCTAGTTTATCGTCTAAAGTACATTGGTCATCTTATGGTGTAAGAGAAAAATTTATAATTTCTCATGTCTTTATTTATTTTAGTTTGGAATATCCCGTTACACAAACACGTCACCTAAATACTTCAACAACATTACTTCTTGGTACCTGAATACAATTAAAGATTGGAAGATTTGGTAATCTCAACATTCATGGAAAAGGTACGTGATCATGATTGGTCAAAAGGTATTTAATAATCTCTAGGGTTTGGAATTTTGTAAGAGGATTTTTGGGTACAAAGGCGTAAGTCTTTTCAAAAGAAAAAATCATCTAAAAAATCAACATCTCATTCAAACGAGGGCCATGGTCGTTCGAATGAGATGCTAACAAGGTTATAAGCATGCTACACTATAATCTCATTAGAAGTTTTTGTTTAAAATTGTTCAAAGAAAATAAGGATGTCGCTCAAACGACATGCCCTTCGTTCACGAGTGGAAGAATTTTTTTTTTTTAACAATATCTTCCCAATAAATTTTTTGTTTATCCTTTTTAACAACCCTTATTATAAAGAGGTTGAACGGGATTGCATATTCCAAGAACTCTTTTTCATAAAGGAAAACATATTTTGAGTTCTCTTTTTATGATCGAATACCTCACATCATATTCCTTACCCCCGAGAATTATTCTATATCACTTTTACCATTCTCAAGAAGGATTATTGTGATATAAACTTGTAGAGACTTTTCTCTACGGATGATTTTGTGAAATGAGGTTTCACTACTGAAGAAGAAGGTTGAATCAGTGGATACTGAGGGTAGACTGCTACCTATGGACGACTCTATATCTGAGTCGTATATGTTGTCATTTTGAAGACTCTATGCGTCTAACTTAGTGTTGCTAAGTGTTTTCTAAGTCAATTGTATTCAAAACTGTCAATAATTCTGAATAAGAGGTTTTGCGCAGTTAAGGGATTTCTCCTCATCTCGTGTATTTTTACATGTTTGGACTGAAATTATAAATTGGAATTTGAACCTAAATCGCATGCACACCATAATTAATTAAAAGTTAAAATTTGAATAAAAATTGGATACATGTAAAATCAAACCCAAAAGAGGGTTTCAAGCATCTAAGTGTAGCAAACAAAAATGGGGGACATTTATACATCTAAAATCACATTATCACTTGACAATCAGGTTGCAAATATTTTCAAATACCAAATTTTAAGCACAAGATATAGTAGCCAAGATAAGAACTATTAAAATATCTTTCACGATCTATAACTAAATATTCACATGGGTACTCCAAATCTCCATTTGAATAAACACAGTCATAAAGAAATTGAAGAGAAAAAGTAAAGTATGCCCAATCATAAAACATAAATAATTTACCTAGTAGATATAGAGCAACCTAATCTTGATAAATGAACCCTCAGATTCGTAAGACATCTTTTGCCAACAAAACAAATCAGAAATTATGATATCAAAAAAATATCTCAATAAAGAATTTACGAAGAACAATCACAATCAAACAAGAAAGCATACAATCGCACACAAAACACCATTATGTACGTGGTTCGGCAATATGCCTACATCCATGGAGAGGTCTACTGTTTTATTAAGTATCTCTCAATATGCTTGGTTACATGACCTTATCCTCCGTGCCAGGGGTTACAATTTATTGATGTATAATTTTATTTATGAAAGTAACTCCACGATGGCCACAATGGGATGAACCATGAATCCCTTGAATATCTCCACGAGATCATTAGGGATTGACTTGGTCCTATCCCAGTGTGGTTTAGATAATACACGTGCATATATTGATCCCCTGATTTGGGTCGATCAGCCTCTTAGGTCTGTTGGGATTGATCGTCTACTCTCGTGGGTTGAGAATAAATGGGTTCTCATAATTTCCCCTAAAATATTTGGGCCATCACTTGGGCCAATGGATTATAAAAGAGTCCGAGAACATAGTACCATCTGCAATGGTGTGTTTGTAATTCATTGAAATAGGAGGGACACGCTTGTCTTTTTATGAGAAATTGAAGTGCTCAATCTTTCTCTAGAAGCACGGATCATCATTTGAGTGCTTGAGAACAACTATTGGTACAAGACTAACCATTAGTTCATCGTCCTTAGTCGTTTGTGTGCATATTGTGTCTTCAAGCTTCACGTCTTGCTTTCATTCTTCAAAATTAAGGTTTTCCTTGTTTTCAAAGCTTTGTTTCTATCCTGGAAGTTTCAGGTATTTTCTTCCTTCTAGTTATCCTCTTTTGGGAATCCTCTGCTGCTGTAGTTTGGGTTTTTGTGTTTCTCTTATGGAGATGTTTGATAACAGAACTCTACTTGAATTTAGAAAGTTCTATAATATTCCTAATTGGGTAGATTTAGAGTGTACATTAGTACCCAGGAATATCCATGACCTGGAGGATGGTCACTGGATTCATGTGCTCTTGGTTTCCCAAGGGGGTTTAACATTTCCCCGCAATCCTCTGTTCTTAAACTTTTTATGATATTTTAACATTGTTCCCTCCCAATGTTCTCCAAATGTGTGGAAAATTGTTATTTGGGTTCATAGGATAAACCAGCTTTATGGTACCAATCTAGGATTAGCCGAGATTTGCTATTGTCACTCATTTTTTCGCACAGGTGGAGGCATTTTATACTTGAAAGCGAGAAGTGTTGATAGGGTTTTGGTAGTAAATCTACCTGATTCCCACAAAGATTATTGGTTTGAATTCTTCATTGCCAAAAATTGGGAGTATCCTCCCTAATCAGAGGGTATAAAGTACAGGGGACCTCAGATCCCTACTTTTGGGGAGGAGTACATAGGTTGTTATCACCATCCCTTTTTTCTATTTTTTATTTGACTATCCCTGTATATTCTTCCTCCGATGATTCTCCCTTTCTCTTTTATGTAGGAAAGGCTAAAAACCAAGAACCTTATCTTCGTGAAATTTGAGTTATTGAACTCTTGAAAGCTTGGAGGATAAGGGTCGTTGTTACTGAGGGTGATCGTTCTCGATCGACTGCATTCTTTCTGGAGTATAACAACACTACTTCCAGCTTTATTGCTCGCCTTAGAGATATAATTCCTCATTTGAATATTCTATAAGAAGAGGTTAGTGGTGCTCCTGAGCCCATTGATTTAGACGATGAGGAGGAGAGCAGCTCTGGAGAGGATTCAGGAGAAGGCATAAAGGAGGGTAATGAAAAAGGTAGTGAAGGAGAGAGCAGTGAGGAAGAAATGGTCCCTCTAAGGAGAAGGAATTTTATTAACGATGATGATTATGGTAATGAAATGTTATCTAATAGGGTTAAGTTTCTAAAGAAGAAAGAAAGAGACTCTATTGGTGGTTCCAAGGAGAGAACACGAGATAATGAAGTGGAGAAATGAAAGAAAGAAGAGGAGGAGAAATGGGAGAAAAAAAAGAAAGAGAGAAGAAGAGAGAAAGAGAAAGGATGAAAAGATAAGGGCACAGGCCTCTATTGCCCCACCTGTTATTGCAGCTGAGGGGGATTCAGTGGTTGTTGCCCCCAACTTACCCCTTTACTACTAGAGAAGGCAGTGTTCACAGCCGATCGTGAGCGATCAATGAGCATGGGGTCAGATCGGTTGGCCCTTAAATCTGCTCATAGACTTTCTTTGGTGAGTATTTTACTCTTTATATCCTTTATTCCTTATTTTCTTTAATTATCTCACACTAACATGTGTTTCTTCTAATTTGTAGTTCATTTCTGACTACACTGTACAGATTTATGATCGAGCTGACTTGGTAAGAAGAAATGTAGAGCTAGGCGATGCTCTAAAATCTTCTGAGAAGGCTTTGGCAGATGCAAAGGCGACATTTGAACGGGAAAAAGAGTAGTCAGTGAAGGAGCTGGATGATCGCTGAGCTTCCTATAGCACCGTGATTACTGATAAATTGACACTGGCTGAGGGAAATAAGGAGTTGGTCACTAAGGTGGATAAGCTGGAGGGGAAGCGGCGACCGTTAGGGAGAGAGGGTACAATGAAGGTTGGGAGGTGGCATATGACAACGTTGAGCATTAAACTGCCTATGTCTAGCGAGCATGCTTTAAAAAAGGCTGGGATCTAGCCTTGACTGTTACTGGGTTGCTGTTGACTCCTACCTGTTCCCTCAGCACTATCCAGGGCTTAATCCTATTGAGGTATTCCCCGATGCTCAGAATATTGTGGACCCCATTGTCCCTTTTATAAAAATTACTTTAGACAATCTAGTGGGAGATGTTGCTTCAACTAGATGAGTTGTCCCTGCAAACCCAAGTGCTGGTGGAGGTGAAGTTACTACCGACCAAGCTGCTAATAAAGGGAAAGGTCCATCCACTTCTGACTAGGTTAAGGCCTCCTAAAGTCCTACTAGGAATTTGGCTTTTTTGTTTTGTCCCAATGTTGTATCTTTAGTTTTTCCCTTTCTTTGTACGAGCTTGTCCCTCTCTTTTGATTTAAATGTAAAGCAAACTTTATTTCATTACTGATGTTTGTTGCCTATGCTACTTGCTCTGTTGATTGTATCCCATTAATTTAGATGAATAAATTCCCGCTAACTCCTGCCTAGGCCAAGTTCTTGGACCAAACATAAGCATTCTAGCACACATATGCTTTATAAGGATCTATAAATCCCTCAGGGAAAGAAACCAGGACTATAAATATCAGTTTGAGGTGGTCGCTAGGCTTAAAGATAGCCTTGAGGAGATGAAGGAAATTGGTTCCTCTGTGCAGGAGGAGATGGAAGCTTTGAAGATAAATCTTTTGGATGCGTTCGAAGTTAACCGAGTGGGTAATTTATTATAGAGAGATAATGATTCTTTAAAAAGAGAAATTTCTCATCTTTAGGAAAACGCTCCATATGGTCCCCCTCTTGTGTTACGAGTCTCCTCTTCATTTTCGGCAATAGTCGCTGAAACTGATAATCAATCTTCCAGGAGGGAGATTTTCGAGCTAAAAGAAGACGTTCAGTGAGCTTATGTGATCACTGTTGGTCTTAAGAGAGATGTCACATGATTACGACATTTTTTTCGAAGGGGTCCTCGGCAGGCCAGGGCTGATGGTTATGACCAAGGTTGGATAGATGCCCCAGAAAGATTAAAAGGGGACGAAGACCTTGCTTTTTCTAGGGGATGGATGAGCGCTCTTAAGGAATTGAAAATTCCTAAGGAATTCTCCTTGTGGTATAAGTATCAAACCAATAACCCATACAGTAGGCATAATCCCTTTTCGAGGGATGAACGTTGGATCCCAATAGATGCCATTCATGCGTATCTTCTGGAGCCACGGCTAGAGGGTCCTGAAGAAGACTTAGTTCCTCATCCTGATGATGGTCGAAGAGCTCGAGTAGCTGACTACCTTGCTTCTCGTCCTGGTCCATCGTAGGTCTTTTAAGTATTTCTTAGTCTATTGATGTAAATGTAATCATATGATTTTTAATAAAATGTGCATCTGGTTATTTATATTTTGAGCATGGGCTAACTAAAAATGTGTTAACCTAATTTGTTGATTGCTTGAAATCACCGTTTGACCAAAAAAACACTTGATATAACTAATCGTAGTATGATAACTACAAAGCTTTAATCATTTTGGGCTTTTTAACCAACTAAATGATGTTGAGTTTTTGTTATCTTGTGTTTGAACATTCTCCCAGTCCAATATGCCTTAGCTACATCATTCCATCCACCTTACCTTTTAGGTCGTTTCGTCGCATTTCCTTAGGCCTAAGTTAGAAGATGGTGAGAATGTACCTAGTTAATGGAACATCCACCCGAGCAGGATTTTTCAACCTACCTGAGTTGGTGACCAATCTGAGTTGGCTTTATTGCCTAAGGGTCCCCTGTAGGTATTTTATTATTGTCGGAACAACTCAAGAGGCCAATCGTGTTTACAACAAAGACCCGAGGAAGGTTGATTATAAACCTTGCTTTATCTATTTTAGATCTCATTTACTGGGATAAATCTAGCACACTGTTGTAATCATGGGAGCTATGTTTGTTGTTGGCATATAAGATTCCTTTATTGGAGCAAGTTGGTCAAATCACTATAATCTAGGAGTTTGGTTATGATCTGAGGGGAGTATATTTCTTGGAAAATATGCGTATTGAAGTACGATCAAGAGACATTAGACAACGAAGATATTCAAAATGCGTGGGTCAATCATCCTTTATTGATTAAAATGATAAATAAAAGGCAACATCAGTTTGTAAACAAAAACTTGGCTAAACTAAGGTTGCTAAAAATAAAAGATATAGAAATCTAAAAGTATAACTTCTTGAGGTTGGCAGCATTCCACTCCCTTGGTATCTCCCTTCACTCTAGCGTTTCCAAGTGATATGCTCCCTGAGGTCGTCCAATATTACCTTGAAAGGTCCTTTCTAATTTGGTTCCAATTTTCCGTCTCATGAACTTACCGCACTACTGAGGACTTTCCTCAGGATGTAGCCCCTTATTAGAAACCTCCTCAGATTGACTTTTTGGTTATATTATTTGGTCAGTAGCTATTGGTAGGATCCCAACGTAATTAGTGCTAGTTCTCATCGCTCATCAGCTAAGTCAAGTTCAGTGACTAATGCTTCATCGTTGAGGCCTTGGTCACCCAAGGTGGTTTTCATAGTAGGGAGACTTGCTTCCAATGGGATGACTGCCTCCATTTTATAGGTGAGCGAGAAGGGGATCTCTCCCATTTCTCTCACGGGAGTTGTATAAGAAGCCATAAAATGTGGTGTAGTTCGTCTACTTAGGCACCTTTGGCTCTTTCCTACCACTTTTTCAGCCCGTTAATCATTATCTTGTTATGAGCTTCAGCTTGCCTGTTGCTTTGGGGATATGCCACCGAACGAAAGTGATACTTGATCCCATGCTCATCGTAAAAGCCTTAAAATAAGCCACTTTTGAACTACGTGCCATCGTCAATAATGATCATTCTTGGTATCCCAAAATGGGTGATGATGTTATTCCATATGAACCTCGTTATATCAGAGTCCTGAATGTTTATGAGCGGTTATGCCTCTACCCATTTGGTGAAGTAATCAGTGCCGACCAACAGATACTTACAATTTCCAGATACGGTAGGTAGTGGCCATATAATATCCAAGCTCGACTAGGCAAAAAGTAATGGTCTAGTTAATAACTTGAGGTCCCTAGTCGGTTGGTAGACCATAGGGTAGCGCTTCTAGCATTTTTCACACTTGGGAACATAAATTCTAGCATCCTTCTTCATGTAGAGCCACGAGTACCCTTTATTAATTTCTCAAAAATCAATGATCTTCCTCCTACATGACTCCCACAAATGCCTTCATGAAGTTCACTAAGAACCTTCTCAACATCTTTTGGGTGAACGAACTGGAGGTAGGGACCTGTAAAAGACTTTTTGTAGAGTTTCCCATCGGATGATAAATTAAAGCAAGCAGCCTTGACTCTTATCTGGTGCGTCGAACTCTTATTGTCTGGCAGTGTGTCACTCCACAGATAGGTTATGATAGGATTCATCCAACTAGGTGCCTTTTCTATGTGAAGGACTTGCTCGGCCATGATTGATTAGATAATGCTCGGATGTGCAAAAAATTCTATCTGAATGGTTCTCTTTAAATCGGAGTTAGTGGCAGAACTTAGATCTCCTAAGGAATCAACATGATTGTTTTGCCCCCTAGGAAACTGCTGAACATCAACTATATCAAACGTTTCCATAAGTCTCCTTACAACAGCGAGGTAAGTTGCCATCCTCTCATCTTTGGCATTGAAATCTCTTATTATATGCTTGGACACTAGTCTTGAGTTGCCAAATACCCGAAGGCACTTTACCCCCAGTAGTTGTGCTTTACGCATGCTGGTGATTAGTGTTTCGTATTCTGCTTCATTATTGGAGGCTTCAAATCCCAATTGGATCCCCTGTTCGAGAACATTATTTTCTTGGGTAACTAATACAATACCTACTCCTACCCCCTTAGAGTTGGAGGCTCCATCAACGTAAAGGGTCCTGCCGAAGGCTTTTTTTTCCTGTTCAATCGGTTGATCAATTTTGAACTAAGCGACATGCTGGTTTCTCGTGAATTCAACGATAAAATCTGCTAGAATTTTCCCCTTAATTATTGTTCTTGGTCAAAAGTGGATATCGAATCTTCCAAGCTCGATCGACCACTTTGACAGTCGACCGGAGAGGCCATTTTTCCTTAGAAAAGATTTAAGGGGATGTTAGGTGATGAAACGAGCCTCAAAATAATTCTTCAGCTTCCTCGATGCTACCACTAAGGCATTGGCAAGATTCTCTAGGGGTAAATAATTTTGCTAGGTATCTAGAAGCATCTTGATTGTGTAGTAGACTGAGTGTTTGCCTCCTTCCTTCTCGCATACCAAGGCCGAGCTCACAACATGGTCTGATATGATAAGGTAAAGATACAGGGGAATGCCTTAGCTTGGAATAACCAGTAAGGGTGGCTTACTGAGTAAGACTTAAGTTCTATGATGGATTTAGAGCACTCGTCATTCCATATCAGGCCCTTATCTTTCTTCAACAGTTGGAAGAACGGTCGATAGCGCTCCAAATACTTGGAGATGAAGTGATTGAGTGCGGCAATCATGCCGGTGAGCTTCAAAATATCCCTTATCATCTGAGGGGGTTGGATCTTTCTAATAGTGTTGATCTGATCAGGGATTGATTTAATCCCCTTTTTGCTGACTGAATACCCTAAGAACTTACCTGACTGGACACCGAATGAGAACTTACTTGCATTAAGTTTCATTGGGTACTTCCTGAGGATTTCAAAGGTTCCTTCTAGGTTAGAGAGGTGGTCACCCTTGTTTTTACTTTTGACGATCATGTCATCGATGTATACTTCCATTGTTTCTCTCATCAATTTCTTGAACATCCTGGTGACCAATCATTGGCAAGTCTCTCCTGGGCTCTTGAGGTCGAATGGCATGGATTTTTAATAAAGTGGGATCTGGTGGTATCCAGAGTAAGCGTCTAGAAAACTCATCCGTTCATGCATTGGTGCGATGTCGACCACCTAATCCATCTTTAAGAGGGAAAGCCCTATTGAGGTAGGTAAAGTCAATACATACCCTATAATTTACGTTGCTCTTGGTCACTACGACTGGTTTGGATATATATTTAGGGAACTGAACTTCCCGAATGTAACCTGCATCTAGTAGCTTTCCAGCCTCTTTTTCTATTACCTTTTCCTTCTCAGGCATTGTTCGGTGAGCCTTTTTAGTGACTAGTTAAAAATCTAGTTTGACGTGCAATCGATAGCATGCAATAATGGGATCTATCTCAGGTAGCTCGTATGGTTTCCAAGTGAAGATATTCAGATTGCTTCGGACGAACGTGGATAGATCCTTCTTTTCTCGATCGGTGAAGGAGACACCGATTAAAAACCTCCTTTTAAGTGAGTTGCTTTCATCTATAACCTCTTCTAGGTCTTCGACGACCCTATTTGTGGGGATGGACCCTAGTTTCCTCCACCCCTGGTCGGTCGTATCGTAATTGCTATTTACAAGGCAATAACCCCTCCTGGACTTTATTTTTGTCTTTCTTCCTCTCCTGCTTGGGGCGGATAGCTATAATGAATCATTTTCTAGCCATGGCCTGGTTATGATGAATCTCGACCACTCTCTGATTTGTAATGCACTTGAGCTTCTGATGATATGAATATGGTACGACCTTCATGGCATGGATCCAGTCCCTACCTAGGATGGTTTGATTAGGGGATTCGATATCTACAAAAAAAAACTCGATTATTTTTAAAATATTTCCCATCGTGACTGGGAGGACTCTCTTTCCCAGTGTCATGGTCATTTTCCTACAAAGTTGACCAACAGAACGGTGGCCTCCTTGAGGTCGGCGATGTTTAGCTTTAATGTGTGGAAAAGTTCTAGGTACATCACTTTGGAAAAGCTACCCTGGTCGATGAGCAACCTATTGATGTCCCAGTTAGCTATCCTGAGTATGATAACCAATTCATCATTATGTTGGGTCCTTACCATAAATAAGTCATCTCCAGTAAACACAATGTGTTTATCGTAGTCGATGTCTTCTTATCGTCAACATTTCTATGTCTGAGTCTTCGCGGGATTAATCTAAAAAGATTGCATAATCACAGTAAGTTTTTTGATCTCCATCCAAATAGTGTTTCATTGTACTTTATTGAGGTCTGCGAACTCATGGAAAATCTCACCTTTGAGTGTGTTATCCATCTTATGGTCGCCATTGGTTGTGACCTTGTCCATCTTCTTATCTATGAACTTGTCGAGATGGCCAACCTAGGCCAACTCTTCGAGATGAGACTTAAGTGCGTTACAATGTTCAGTTCTATGACTGCCTTCTGTATGGAATGCACATCTCAATGCATTATTCTGTTTTGTTAGGTCTCCTCTCATCTTCCTGGGCCATTTAATAAATGGCTCTTCCTTGATCTTGCAGAGGATTTTGTATATCGGTTCCTTGAAGACTGTGTTGATATCCTGGAATGCTTTTTAGGGGTCATTCTTGTTGCCATTTTTGGAGCCATTCCTGCCCCCATTCTGGTTTCCTTTCTTTTGAGAATCAATTTTATATGTCCCTTTATTTGTCTTCGTACAACCATTATCCCTGCATTAAGATGGAATACATCTTCGATTTTGGCATATTTTTCATCACAATAAAGAATTTACGAAGAACAATCATAATCAAGCAAGAAGGCATACAATCTCATACACAACACCACTATGTTCGTGGCTCGATAACTTGCTTACGTCCATAGAGTGGTCTACTATTTTATTAAGTATCTCTCAATATGCTTGGTTACATGCCCCTATGGCCCAGGCCAGGGGTTACAATTTATAGATGTAGAATTTTAGTTGTGAAAGTAACTCCACGATGGCCACGATGGGATGAACCATGAATCCCTTAAATATCTTCGCGAGATCATTGGGGATTCAATTGGTCCTGTCACAATGTGGTTTAGATAATACACGTGTGTATCTTGATCCCATGATTTACGTCGAGCAACCTCTTAGGTCTGTTGGGCTTGGTTGGCTACTCTCGTGGGTTGAAAATAAATGGGTTCCCATAAAATATATATAACTTTAAACAAAACACAAATTAAATTTGATGTGTTTCTTACTAAATCATAATCTAAATCTCCATTAGAAGACTTAAAACTAGGTTTAATAAAGAAATCCAGTCACCACTCAATCGCTAATCTAAAAAGAAGATTAGAAAAAACAAAAAAGATAAATATATACATTTGAACCAGTTTTTATAAAATAAAAACAAAAGCAATGGATTGAGTGTTCGTGGGAGTGAATAGGTAAGGAATACATTTCAAATCATAGAGGGGAGGGAGGCATGAAGAGTGATGCAGAAAACATACCGAGATGATTTTGTGTGGGGATGAGGGCTTCGATGTGTGCATCAGAGAACGTGTTCAGTGTACGTTGTTTTGAATAAAAGTGTGAATTTGTTTCTAAAATTCAGGTGGGTTTTTATTTTTAGCAATTGGATTGTTGCTGTGGTAGAGCAAGTTCAAATTAAAGTGGAAAAAGAATGAATTATAAAAAGGTGTAAGACTTTAAGGTGTGAGATTTGATCTAAACCCTTAGTCTCTTGCATTGTTGCCTTCATACCAGTCACTTATTATCTTATGTTTTTATTCAATATTAAAACACACTTGTTCCTTATATATATGCTAGGGTATGCCCGTGCCTAAAGGCACGCTGATAATCGCAAAATGGCGAAAATTTTCGAAGTAAATAATTGCAAAAAGGCAAAAATTTCATCAAATAATTTATCAAATAAACATTCAAATAGTCTAAAGTCAAATAGTCTAAATTCATCAAATAAACTCGCATATAACATGAAATATACAATATTTATCAATCGAATTCACATTGTGCCTCAAATTAACAAAATGTGAATTTAAAAAAATGGACATAGTTTCCTTTGTTTATTGGACTATCCACCATGCTTATGGGGGTAACAACCTATCGTACAATATTTCAAAAGTCCAAATACATCAAACAAATACTTCAACGAAACAAGGTTCTTTAAAAAAATCACTTATATATCAATTGAGGTTGTCCCACGTGTTTCACTGTAATGATTGTCCGTGGTTAATAATTGAAATAGCTAGTCAAATATAATAGCTAGTCAAATAACTAGTCAGAAGTCCAAAAATCACTTATACAAAACATAAAATATAGTTAGTCAATTGAAATAGCTAGTCAAATATAATATAAACCATGGTAATTATTAATTACATAACAAATACTGATTATGTTAAATATTACACAAATAATGATTTTGTTATAATAAAATGAAATGGTTCTTGTGCTTAATACTCCCTTCCATTTATTTAGTGCCAGAAAAAATTAAGAAGAAACAGATCCAAAGTTGGTTTCCAAGGCTTCTAGTAAAAAGGGTTGCATAAACTTCATTACATTACACATAAATATAGGCTAAAAAAAGATAGTCTAATATCAGATAAAATTCCATACATATGTAAAATGTAAGACCAAAGTGAGTGGTGAAGAGAGTAGTAATAATAATATCTTTATTAGCTGATGGTAATGGACTTGACACTATGTTCATATTTAAAATCAACAATGGCCTTGTCAAATGTGATCTGAATATGCATCATATCAGAATCAGATCTTGGCCAACGACACCAATGCTAATACTTATGAAGTGGTTCAAAAGAAAAAACTTCTTCAAAATAAGAAACGCTTAGAGTACTTGGGTATTTTAAAGATATCTAAAAGCCTATGGGATCGAAAAAATCTTAGAAGAATCCACAGAGATGCCTTTTCAAACCCAAATCAATCAACCTTGCCCTCTTAAAGCCAAGACGTTCCACAAGTGAATGTAACCCAGTCCCGTCATATTGTGATGATGTTGACATAAGCCATACACAAATTATAAAGAACTCCAAGTTTCATTCATCATGGGAAAGTTATCTTGTGAGACCCCTAGACGAAGTTAAAACTTCTTATGAAGAAAGAGTGCGTTCTATGACGTGTGCGGAATATGCAAAAAAAGAGATAAATCTAAACTAAAAAAGGAAATTTAAATAACAACAACCTAATCAAATTATTGAACAGTGATTTGATCAGATCTAAATGCCTAATATTGAAGAATATAGTGGACAGGAGTATTGTTGTATCCACACTGTCGGTGGACAGGAGTATTTTTGAAGCCACACCTTAGAGGAATGGAGTTTTTCTCTAGCTGGTTAAGGGAGATCATAATGAAGGATAGGAATGAGGGAGAGAAAATTGAAACTAATTGAAAATCATTCTCAACCATAAAGTCCTCCTCGATCCCTGTGCTCTGATTTGCTCTAGTTAGGTTATAACCATTTTTTCGAACAATACTTTAACCAATGACGAGTATTCTCAATCATAAGATTCAAACCCACCAAACTTAATATCAACCATTGATTCGCGTCTTGTTGTCATTCATCCTCACCATGAAATGTGTTATAAACTTATTGAAATGTGTTATAAACTTTTTTTTATTTTTTTTGAACAACAATTTATTCATAAGGGCTAGAACAACTTGCCTCTTCTAAATAGCTTACATCCTTAGAAGAACCAAGAAAAAATGAAGACTGAAAATGCAAATGAGGTTCTTTATGACATAGAACCCTTATAATGAAATAAATGATAGATGAAATTAAAGCAAGCTTATAAAAACCTAAAAAGAATATTTTACACCAAAGGCTTTTACACATTCCTAAATGAAGGAAAACTCCATTTGTCCACTGTAATTAAACCCTTTAGCTCCTTAGGAAAGTCAATTGTAGAATGAGAACTAGTGTTTGACAGTTGGGAGCTGACTAATTTTGCAAGGAAGTCAACAACTTGGTTTGACTCCCTGTAGATGTGAACAATCTTGAACTTTAATCCCTTTAGAATACTCTTAATTTTGTGAACATGCGATTTAATTCTCCCTGGAACAGAACCTTTGCTAGTAAGACCATCTACAAGGATTCTTGAATCACTTTCTATAATGAGATTATAATCTGACAAATCCCTTTAAAACTCCAAACCTTTCAGAAGAGCTAAGGCTCTGATTCCATATTTGTAACTTCTCCGAAATGAAAATTGAAAGCCCAAACCATTTCCCCAAAGTGATTTCTAAGAATGCCACCACCTCCTCCCAAACCAGGATTCCCTCTAGAACTGCCATCAACATTTAACTTTAGAACTCCTGATGGGGGAATTTCCCATTTGATCTGCAACCTCTTATTACGAACCTTTGAAATTTTTGAAACTGAAATAGATTGAATCTGCTGATGGATTTGAAAAATAACAGTAGACACACTAGGGCTGCCTTCATCATACTTGCATCTATTTCTCAAACACCATAAGCACCAACAAACTATGGCAGGGACTATTATAGAGACACCATGGTTTAATTTGACCCCATATAGCCACCATTGAAAAAATCGATTTCTAAATCCTCCACCTTTACTTCATTGGATGCCATATTCTTTAGTAATTATATCCCAAACTGAGTCTGCTACGTGTCCCTTCTCGAAAATATGGTTAGTTGTTTCTTCTTGCGGTCGGGGGCAACATAGGAATTTAGATGGACCTCTAATCCCAATAGATTATATATATATATATATATATATATAGAGAGAGAGAGAGAGACAGAAAGAGAGAGGGGGGGGGGGGGGGAGAGAGAGAGAGAGAGAGAGAGAGAGAGAGAGAAAATTTTCTAGGGAGGAAATTCTCCTTTTTAGCTATACTCGGTATTTACAAATTCTTATTTTGTATTGGGTTGTTTGTTTCCATTGTGGATTTAGTTTGGGGGTCATTTGGACTTGTTCGGAGAAGCCGTAAAATTTTAGTTCTTTATAAATTTAAAATTAAATAAAAACATAGGTGTAAAAATATAAAATAGTTACTAAATGGTTGGGGGGAGGGGGGGGGGGACACCTCACATTGTGACATAGTAACGCATCACAAAGGACTAAATAGTATAGGAATTTTACTTTAAGCGCCCGCCTAATTAAATACCGGGTGATCAGTCCTTTATTAAATTAACATCAAGGTGACTGGTTAGTTTATTCGCAACATCACTGTCATAAAATAATATTTCCAATTTAAACACCCTAAATAATTAAGCTAAGTGTTAAAATAATTTAAAGTCTTATTTACATTTTATTAAATTCCATTACAAAACCTTTTTAATAACCAAAAATTTAATAATCACATAAATACTAAGGATGGAAATTAACACACAAGAATTAAACCATCTCGATAATCCAAACCAAGTTTAAGAACCATAAATGAAATCATCCTGACAATAGTTAACTCCCAAGGAGTACTGAATACTGGAAATATAAATGAACATAAATCTCTGACAAAATCCAAACGGAGTAGGAAATCGAGCGACATATGCCCTAACTATAAAGAACTAAAGTAAGAACTAAATCAATGAAGATGTTGTCTAAAGCAAAGGTTTGCAACTTTCACATAAGCTACAGCACGTCCAATCCAAAGAACATATGAAAGACGCCTCTATGGATGGGCACCTGTAATACATACATATATATACAAGAGAGAAAGAAATGACAGAAAATGGCTCAGAGCCCGAGTGTAAAACAGTTTTATAAATAGTTTTGCAAGTATTTAAAATGCTTATTGGCTAATATAACCACCATGTTAGTGTGCGACATTCTCTGGAGAATTATCACCTCTAATATAGTGTGCACGCCTACCGTACTACTGATCACATAAGTCTATCTAACTTATCCTCCCATAAAGTTCTATCTCGAGAAGTACTAAGGCAATAAAATCTAACTTATCCTCCCGTGAATGTGCACTAGTGAACCTGTATACCTTACTAACATCATCACTCAACCTACGCGCAAGTCATTTTCCACACTTGACTAGGTAAAACTCCGCTCAGAGTTTTTCCCATAATAGTTAAATTTTATCCTTCTCAAGGAATACCCTTAAATGGCTTCTCATTCCCTTCCACCTAAATTCGTGTTTCCTACTCTGATCGTACACGTATATATGGAGTATCTTCCTTCGCACCACGCTTAATACACTCTACCAGTTCCACTGTGTTATGTCGTTCTCACAAACATACATTCCACGCATCTATTCTCACGTCACTTCGTCTCGAACGATTCAAGCAATAGTTAACTAGGAGTCCCACACACCCTATAAACCGTGCATACTGGTGCAAGAATATCCTACGCTTTACACATAACACCCAATTCTCTGTTTCCCTTGTGACACAATGTGGTTACACCACCTGGGTACTCCCGAACCTCCATATCATCTTTCCACCCTTCAATTGGGTGCTATAACAAAACTTCTAATGTTTGCTTACCACACAACTGGCTCCACTGGCCATAAATCGTCACTTAACTTTAACTTATAATCAATATTACTGGTTCCTATGACAACCGAGGTACTAGACTGATGGACTAATGACCACACATCTCTCTACTTCCAACCTTATGCTAAGTTTCATGCGTGGGATGTCTCGCAAAGAGAAATCTAAACAAGGAACCCCCCGATACACTACTACCTAGCATTGTCAGTTATCGAAATCCGTTGGGTCCTCCGTCCATAACCTATACTCTTTTATTCCATATCTGAACAGAAAAACTACATCTCCTCCCGCAATTGTACTGAAACAAAAATCATTTTACTAATTGCACTATTGTTTATTATTGGTGGTAATCACATTCCATAAACCTCATACGTATACAATCGGGACTCTCAAGATCCCTTTCCCAAACATAAGGATATAAGTATTAACTTTCACATTCCAAAAGGATAAATATAATTATGCGCTGCTCCTAACACTAAGTCCTGAGCGCTACACATAATAATGAGTGAAATATTTCCCCCCAACGGTAAACCCAAACTGAATCATAACAATAAAGTCCCTAAACACCCTGGGATTAAACATTTTCGTACCACTATACCCTTCGAAGTCTCTATAATATATAATATGAGTGTGAGTACGACCCTCTCACAGGTGAGGTATTGTCATAACAAAACATACTGCACTAAAGAAGCAACCCCGATAGCCTTACAATCACTGCTTACTAATGTTTTAACCATTTTTATAAAACCATAATCACTACAATAATATACACTCATATCACATCACTAAAACGAGTAATCTCAATGCACCCATTTATCCTCCACGGAAATCACTGAAGACAACCCCACTATACTAGGGAAAACATACACATAATGATAACATTATAGATATACGCACTAAATTCTTCTCACATGCGAATCTAGTAATAAACAAAAATGTAGTGACTCGCTCGCATTACACAAAACATACCTCATCCTCCGAGGATAAAACTCTTACTTCTACTTTTCCAATCGCCTTGGCTACTTAATGGGCTTCTGGACATAACGCGTCTGTCCGAACCAAATAAAAAATTACATTAACCATTTCCCTTGCAAGCACCATGCCCTTATCCTTTTTCTCGCTTCGGAAAATTTTAACTCGTGTGGTTTTACTCTCTGCAAAATACCTTAACACATAACCCACTTGTCTCTTGTCATACTGACACTATTAGGGTTGTCCTTCTCTCGAACTTAAATAGTCTCAATCCTGATGGCTACCCCCGTCGTTCCCTTAGCTTTGTTGACCCTAAGGAACGTGCTACTGGCTTCAATAAAACCTATTGAATTCACCACCGCTTGGTAAGAATTTAGCTATCTGAATCATTTCAATGAGTCCCCTGATGGTCTCCCCCTTGCGATGCATTGCTAACTGCGTTTCACCTAGTCTCACTTTCCAATAAATTTTTCAATTACTTTGGCTCCCTTCACATAAGAGAATTAACATTTCTACGGACAATATGTGATATTGTCCCCATATGGATCGACTGTCCAACAAAATTCTCTTTAAGTGTTGTCAACTTTCCTCGCGAGTTGATCTCCCATTTGAAATCTTCTCTAGCATTGGTATCCACTTCCTCTGATACAAGAGTTGCTAAAAGTTTCAATTCATTTACAAATGGACCCCTGTCCGGCCCTTCCGTGATCGGATCAACACAACGTTCACATCTTATTCTGAACAACTGATGAAGGAACATGCAGTTAAACTGTAATTATGGTCCTTCCATTTACGCAACATTTCACTATTAAATGTGTTGATTGACTCCCACTATTATAACTTTGCTCCGATGATCTAAGAAAAATTTTACTCCGAATTTTTCTCACTTCCAGTTAACCACCCTCCTCCATATGCCCAAGCCTTTGACCGTATTACTTTCGTTGGGTAACACACATAATTCTTGCATTTCTAAAATTTTTGTTGATGATTGTCCTCAATTTTCCATTTGACCCTCTCCCAAGCATTCTACGTTGGGTGAGTATAATTTTGACATCACGTTTGACAACAACTGCACTTGGAAAGCATAGGTTATGTCCTAGTCGTCTTTACAGTCCTAGACTCTCGTGCCATAATAGGGATAACCTCGACTACGGTCATCATCCTCGAATATACTTCACAACCTCATTAAGCCCAACCTCCTGCTACTCGCCCAACGGCCCACATCTGCCATACTTCATTATTCGAACACTCTCGAACGTAAATGAGATTCACCGATATATACATGATAGCAGGAGAACAAAATCTCACCAAAGAAATCAAAAATCCTAAACATAGGGCTCTATATCAAAGAAAACTACGCTGGAAGCATAATAAGCCGCACAGATCCTAAAGGACACTAGAACGTGGCTCTGATACCACCTGTAACACCCCGCCAAATTAAATATCGGGTGATCAGTCCTTCATTAAATTAACATCAAGATGAATGGTTGGTTTATTCTCAGCATCACTGTCGTAAAATAATATTTCCAATTTGAACACCCTAAATAATTAAGCTAAGTGTTAAAAAAATTTAAAGTCTTATTTTCATTTTATTAAATTCCATTAAAAAACAACCTTTTTAATAACCAACAGTTTAAGAATCACATAAATACTAAGGATGGAAATTAACACATAAGAAATAAACCATCTCGATAATCCAAACCAAGTTTAAGAACCATAAATGAAATCATCCTGACAATAGTTAACTCCCAAGGAGTACTGAATACTGAAAATATAAATGAACATAAATCTCTGACAAAATCCAAACAGAATAGGAAATCGGGCGACACATGCCCTAACTATAAAGAACTAAAGTAAGAACTGAATCAATGAAGAGGTCGTCTAAAGCAAAGTCCTGCAACTTCTACATAAACTACAACACGTCCAATTCAAAGAACCTATGCAAGACGTCCCTATGGTTGGGCACCTGTAATACATACATATATATACAAGAGAGAAAGAAATGACAGAAAACGGGTCAGAGCCCGAGTGTAAAACAATTTTAAAAATAGTTTAGAAAGTATTTAAAATGCTTACTGGCTAATATAACCACCATGTTAGTGCGCGACGCTCTCTTAAGAATTCTCATCTCTCATCTAGTATGCACGCCTACCGTACTACTGATCACATAAGTCTATCTAAATTATCCTCCCATAAAGTTCTATCCCGAGAAGTACTAAGGCCATAATATTTAGTTGTATAAAATCATTCTCTTCCATATTCTTACGTTACTTAGAACCACTTCGTTACCATTACAAAATTTACAAAAACATGTTATAAAGTTGAAGCATTTATTCATTACTTAACTAATTGTACACACAGTATAAAGTTTCCATATATAAGCATAGAAATATATCAATCACTCATATAATATATATATATATATATTATCGGCACCTCACATAAATCTATCGTGCTAGCATACTCTGCTATCAAGTCCCCGTTTCACTCATACTAAGGAAAATACTAGTTAGGAACCACTCTCAAACTGTATTAACACAATACACATACAAATGGAGGCGAAGCATAGTTCTGAATCCTAAGAGGTCAGTACATACCCTCACGTCTCTTAGAACATCTGACTATCATTTTCAGATAGCCTGTATCTGGAATACTATCTTCTAGGGTACGAGTCAATATCCCCCAATAAAGGTCCGATCGAGATAAGACTGTCCAAGTGCGGAAACCTCCGTGATAGCAAGTAGCCCTGGTATGATTTTTACACAAATACATAATATGAGAACAGTCACACAGTCATACATATAAATATTCACATTTTCTAAATTAGGTGCGCCCACGACCCATAATTATAATTATCCGTTCTTAGCACAAATTACTCGATTATCTCGCATAACGGATTCATCTCTTTTATTCTCATTTGTAGTTTATTCATACTTACTTCTCATCTCTCGAATTATCTCTTCATAAGTATAATTTCAGCAGGTATACCCTCACTTACCTTTTAGTCTAAATCTTTCACGAGTCTCAATATTTTAGTAAACGTATGCACAATTTCCAATGTATGAATAACTCCCCGTTAGCCAAATATTTCATCCCATGTTAATTTCACTCAACGGAGTCTACTTAGACCCTATTGATCCTATTCATACCCCATTATACTATTTAAAATATATTCAAGGGTTCCCACGTATTTTATCCGAATTAAAAAAAAGGGAAAAACATGAAGTTTTCCAGGAGGGATCGATCGATCGATCAAGTAGTTCTTGCCCAATTTTCTGCAAATTTCAACCTATGGGTTATATCATTATAACCCCTCCAAACCTCTATAATTTCATCCTAGACTCCCAACCAAGTTATGCAAATGTATAAGCAATGTATATAAACAAGTTATAACGTAACAACATCAATATATCCTCAACGAATCAATCAAAAAGGGGTTTAATTTCATATTTATTTATAAAACCAAATTTTGCATGAATAATCACAAACCTCTATTTTAATCCACATTTTCTTCCCAAATTTCATAATAAATTTGTGGGTAATCCTCTACATATGATCACGATTTCAGACTATATGGTTTATCCCTACAACACATATACATTCTCTTCCAAAACATATAATTCTTCAATTAAAACATACGATTTTCATTCCTAGACTAACATGGAAGGAATACCAACTAGAAATCAGCAAGATAGATACTTACCTCGGATTCAATGGTATGATTTTTTGATGAAAAATATATGGTTGTGTTCCTTCTCGTGCGATCTACATTTTGGTGGTGGTGGCGGTGCAATCGGGTGAGTTCTAGGCCTTGGATTGCTTGGAAACTCTTCACCTTCTTCTCTAATCTCTTCACCTTCTTCTCTAATGGCTGGGCTTAGGTTTTGTGTTTGTTAACCCAAAGATACAGCTACAAATGGCTAATATATACTAAGAAAATTCATGGGTTTAATTATCCAAAAATACAAAATGTCTATAATACCCTCCTGGGATGTCAATTAGGCCTAAAAACGCCCCGAGACCCAAACTAAACCCCCGGGTACACTTTTCTGACTATCTTGACCCTTTCGGACACTTTGGCGTGCTCAAAACTACCATACGGATGACTTATAATATATTCACTTTTATAATAATAATTTAGTCCTGACACGACACAGGCGCGTCCCGACTTAAATTTCCATAATTGCCATTTTATTCACTCGTGACAATTTTAATAAAATAAATATAATATATTACTTTACCCATCTAGTAATATTCCACAAATTCCTAATAACTACTAACTCACATCACGCTAGTAAGTATTAAAATAATTTTCGAATTAATATTAAATTAATACCTCAAATTAAATTTAATAAATCCCCAATTTTATAAGCCATAAAAATACAGGGTATTACATATATGTATCTTTATTAAAGTCTCGACTAACATTTTTAAGGAAATTCCTTGTTTCATGTTTAAATCATAGATGTTAAAGCGAGAAAAATTGAAATAATAGCCAAATGGATGAGATTATGACACAAACACCTCGCATGGGGACCAAAAGTTAACTTATAAGAACTAAACGCTTTCTCACTCGACTTTTCGGTTGTGAATTTAATGAAAAGAGTTAGGTTTTAGTTTTAAAAATTAGGTGTTAAATTTTAAAAACATAAACAAGCGATCAAATGGTCCTAGATGAGGCACAAACTCCTCCCACTTGATCAACAAACATGTAAACCATGATAGATGAGTGTTATTATGAATGTTATCCTTTAAAGGAAAAATATAAAATAATAATTAAATCATGATAGAGAGGCACAAACAACTCACACGTGACAAAATTATTATTTAGAATGTTACGCATACTCATCGAACTATTGGGATAGAGCTTGACAAAAAATTTCAAGATTAAGGTTGAAATTTAATTATTATTATTATTAAATGTAAATTAACAACCAAATGGCACCAAAAGAGTACACATGACTTGTGGAGAAGCAAAGTAAGATATAAGTCAAGGGTTGGAGTTTTAGAACAAGTTACAAGTCACAGCTTTCAAAATCGGTTGTTAAAATGTGAAAACATATAATAACAACTAAGTGGCTAAAAGAGAGGCAAAAAAACCTTGCACTAGGTAGAGTAACTTGTAGGAGCTGAACACGTCCTACTTGGACTTTTAACCGAGATTTTAACGAAACTTTACATGTTTTAGGTTTGGACCTTGGGTTTTAAAGCTTGAAAAATAAAATAACAACTAGTTTGATAAAAAAATGGCACAAATACTTCACACAGGAGCATAAACTTATAGGAATGAACACTTTATCACCGGACTCTTGGGTTAGAAATATGGCTAAGAGTTGTAGGTTTAGCTTTGAAAAATTAATGGTAAATAAAAAATATATAAACTGAAAACCAAATGGCTATAAAAGACACACAAATGCCTCACACATGACCATCATGTAGGTTTATGTAGGAAAGTCTTATGTTCGAATATGGGTCATTATAGGGATAAACATTAAATAACAATTGAATCATCGAGACAGAAGCACATAAACCTCGACTAAAGTACCATTTAGGAAAATTACACATTTTCATCAAAATTTCGTGTTAGGATTTCGACTAAAATGCCCTAAAAAGGCACATATGCCTCTTACGGGAAAAAAATAACTTCTAAGACTTGATGTTGTCCTTGTTGCACTCACAAATTTAATGTTTGACCATAAGTTTCAAGTTTTAGGTTGAAAGTGGATCGTTAATCTGAGAGAATGTAAAATAACAACCATATGATAAGAGAAATCCCCAAACACAATGGACTAGACTAGACTAACTTGTAAGAACTGAACACGTCTATATTGGTCTCCCAATTGAGATTAAAAAAACATCACGTACATGGTTAAAGAAACATAGAAGAATTTAATGCTCCCTCGTTGGTCTATTGGGTTAAGAGTTTGATAAAAAGTTATAAGTTTAAGGTTTGAAATTTATGTTTTAAAGGGTAAAAGTGTATAATAACAACCAAATGACTATAAAAGAGGCACGAACGGCTCTCAAGAGACCAAAGAAACATGTTAAAGTGAGGATTTCCTCTCTACACTCTATGGTTTGCATTTACAAAGTGTTCCACATATACATTCGAATATGGGTCATGATAGGGACAAAATATTAAATAATAACTAAATTGCCAAGAGATAAGCAAAAATAATTAGCATGGGACAAAATTACCTAGTAGGAACATAAGGCATACACACCTGGTTCTTGGGTTTGGATTTTGACAATAAATTCAATTTTTTTGTTTTGAAACTTAAGTTTTAAAGGGAAAAAAACCTAAATAACAACCAAATTACCCAAAAAGAGGGCACATATGCCTTGTAGAGCTTAACCGTATCTTTATCGCATTGGCAGGTTGGAAGTTTGACAATAATTCAAAGTCTTAGGTCTTAAAATTGTATCGTTAATGTGGCACAATGAAAAAAACTAAAGGCTAATAATGGGGTACAACCAACTCACACTAGGTTGAAGGAACTTAACACATCTGGACCGGGCTCTCAGTTAAGTGTTTTAGAAGCACTCGAATGTTTAAGGTTTGTAGCTTAGTTTTTCAAATACAAAAACATAAAATAAAATCCAAATGCTTGAGGGGATAAAAGGAATGCATCGTATGGTACAAAAGAATCTTATAAAAATTGAACACGCGTTTCCCAAACTATATAGGTACGAATGTGATGAAAATTTGTAAGTTTATGGTTTTAAACATGTGTGTTAATGTGTAAAAACATATAAGAATAACCAAATGATCCGAAAAGAGGCACAAGATAAAAGAAAGATGTTGGAATTGAGTGTGTCCTCGCCATTCTCCCTGGTTGGGTATTTACAAAAGGTTTCAAGTATTAGGTTAATATATGGGTCAATATTGGGAAAAATGTAAAATGAAAACAAAATTGTTGAGAGAGATGCATAAACAACTCTCACGGGATGAAAGGACTTTGAAAGAATATAACACATACTAGAGGGGTTCTCGGGTTGGGTTTTGATGATAAACTCCATGTTTTAGTCTTGAAAATCAGGTATTAAAAGGCAAAAATCTTAAATAAGATTTATACGGAAGTTTAAGGTTTAAAATGGGAGGTGAAAGAGTGAAAAGTCAAAAAAACAAAAAACAATTGCCCTAAAAGGGCAAAAACACCTTTAGAAAGACTAATGCAACTTGTAGAAATAGTTCGTGTACTAGACGAACTCTTATTTTAGGTAATTGACAATTATAAACAAGTTTTAGGCTATAAAGGAGGTGTTAAAGGAATAAAATGTAAATCAAAACCAAAATGGTCTTGAAAGAGACATGAGAACCTCGAGAGAGACAAATGTAACATGTGGGAACTCATCGTGTTATTTTCCAACTCCAAGTTTTAGTAATTGGCAAGTATAAAAAAGAATTAGGTTACAATGGGGTTTTAAAGGACAAAAATGAAATAACAATCCAAATGGACTTAAAAAAGATATGAACAACTCGAGAGAAACTAATATAACTTAGAGGAACTAAACGTCTCCTTATTGGTAATAAGTATACGCAAGAATTGGGTGAAAATGGGGACTTATTGGGAAAAAATGCAAAATAATAACGAAATGGTTCTAATAAAAGAAAAAAAATCTCTTAAGGGACAAATGTAGCTTTTAGAAACTGTCCATGTCCTTATCATAGTTCTAAATTACGTATTTGACAACACTATGTAAGTTTCAAGTAAAAATGGTGTGTTAAAGGGTTAAAATGCAACATTACGATAGATTGGACATTAAAGACACACGAGACCTCAAAAGGGACCAATATAACTTTTAAGAGATAAAATTTTATATAATCCACAAGTATATAAAAGTTTGAGTTCAAAATGGGGTACTAAAGAGGGAAAATGAAAAAAAAATTGTCTTAAAAGAGGCATGAACACCACTGGAGAGACCAATGTAACTTGTTAAAACTGATTGACTTATCAGACACTGAATCTAGGTAACGGACAAATATAAAAAAAAAAATAGGTTGAAAATGGTGCGTTAAAGGGTCAAAACACAAAACAACAACAAAGCCTCCCTAAAAATGGCAAAAACTCCTTAAGATGGACCACTATAACTTGTAGAAATTGGTCATGTACTTATCGAAATCCCAGTTTAGGTAATTGACAAGTATACACGACTTGTAGGCTTTAAATGGGGTGCTAAATGGACAAAATGAAAAACAAAACCAAATGGCATCGAAAGAGTCATGAACACCTTGAGAGAGACCAATGTAACTTGTAATAACTCATCGTGTTATTATCCAACTCTAGGTTTAAGGAATTGGCAAGTATATTAAATAACTAGTTTATAATGGGGTCTTAAAGGGAAAATTGAAAATAATCATACAAATGGCCTTGAAAAATATACACATAACTCGAGATGGGATATGTAACTTGAAGTAACTTAAGGTGTTATTATACGAAAGAATTGGGTGGAAAATGGGGACTTATTGGGCAAAAAGGCTAAACAAAAATGACACGTTCCTAATAAAATCTCGAAAAACATTTAGAGGAAGAAATGGGATTTGTAGAAATTGTTCGTGCGCTTGACGGAATTCAGTTTTAAGGAATTGACAAGACTACGTACGTTTCAAGTGAAGACGGGGTGCTAAAAGCTTAAAATGTAACACAGTAATAAATTGGACCTAAAAGATATACAAGACCTCAAAAGGAAACAATATAACTTTTAGTAACTTACTGTGTGCATATTGGATACAGGGTTTATAGAATCGACAAGGATCCAATAGTTTTAGGTCAAAATGGAAGATAAAGAGAAAATATTCAAAACAATATTAATTTGTCTTGAAAGAGGCATAAACACCTCTCGAGAGATCAATGTAACTTGTTGAAACTAACCATGTAATTATTGAACACTTGATTTATGTAACAGACAAGTATACAAAAATATAAGTTGGAAATGGGGTGTTCAAGGGTGAAAAGAAAAAACAACAAAACAACCATAAAAAAGGCAAGAACACCTTTAGAGGGAGCAATGTAACTTGTAGAAGTTGGTACTATACTTGATAAACTCCCACTTTAGGTAAACAAAAAGTATGCGCAAGTTTTTAGGCTATAAATGGGGTGTTAAAGGGCAAAAATGCAAAAATAAAATGGTGTTGGAAGAGTCACGAACTCCTTGAGTATACAAAATAATTGTGTTAAAATGGAGTCTTAAAGGAGAAGAATGAAAATAAACATCCAAATTGTCTTGAAAAAGACATGAACAACCTGAGAGTGAGTACTGTAACATGGAGGAACTAAATGCCTCTGTATTAGACTCTTTGTTTTAAAAATTCAAAGGGATACGCAAGAATTGGGTAAAATGGTGACTTATAGGGCCAAAATGCTAAACAACAACAAAATTGTCCTAATAGAAGCGCGATCAACTCTAGAGGGCCAATGCGACTTTTAAAAATAATCCATGTCCTTATCGGAGTTCCGATTTAAGGAATTGACGATCCTATGTAATCTTAAAATGAAAATTAGGTCTTAAAGGGTTGAAATGTTACACTTAAATAAATTGAACCTAAAAGAGAGATGACATCCTCAAAAGGAACCAATATAAGTTTTAGGAACTAATCGTGTGCATATTGGACACCCAATTTACAGAATCGACAAATATACAAAAGGTTTTTCTCAAAATGGGGTGTTAAAGAGGGAATATGCACAAAGATAATAAAATGGCTTGAACGAGGTGTGAAAACCTCTCAATATACCAATGTAACCTATAGAAAGTAGCTACGTACTTATTGGGCCCACGCTAAAAGGTAACAGATAAGTATACACATATTTTAGGCTAGAAATAGGGTGTTAATGTGTGAAAAAACAAAAAAACAACAAAACATCCCTAAATATGGCAAGAACACCTCTAAATGGACCAATGTAACTGGTTAAGGGTGTCTTGTACTGGATGAAGACCGACTTTGGGTAATTAACAAGTATACGCAATTTTTTAGGCTATAAATGGAGTGTTAAAGGGGCTAAAATACAAAACAAAATGGCTTTGAAAGAGTCACGAAAACCTCAAGAGAGATCAGTGTAACTTGTAGGAACTTATCATATGATTATTGAACTCAAAGTTTAAGGAATCGAAAAATATAAGAAATAACTGAGTTACAATTGAGTATTAAAGGGATAAAATGAAAAAAAGCATCCATATGGCCTTGAAAAATAGACAAACAACTTGAGAGTGACTAATGTAACTTGGAGGAGCTAAATGTGTTCGTATCGAACTCTTAGTTTTAGAAATAGGCAAGCATGCACAATAATTGGTTGTAAATGGTGAGTATAGGGGGAAAATGATAAACAATAACAAAATGGTCTTAATAGAAGCACAAAAACCTCTAGACGGACCAATGTGACTTTTAAAAACTATTCGTGTTGTTATTGGAGTTCCTATTTTTGGAACTGAAGAGATATGTAAGTTTTAAGTGAAAATGGGGTGTTAAAGGGTGAAAATGTAACACTGGAATTAATTAGACTTAAAGAGAGATAAAACCCTCAAAAGGAACCAATATATCTCTTTGGAGATAACTGTATTCATATTGAATACCCTGTTTATAGAATCGACAAGTATACAATATGTTTATGTCAAAAGGGGATGTTAAAGAGAGAATATGAAAAAAGACCATAAAACGGACCTTAAATCGGCACAAACACCTCTCTAAGGACCAAGTAACTTGTATAAACTAAATGTGTATTTATTGGCCCCACACTAAAAGGTAATGAAAAATTATAAGCAAATATTTGGTTGGAAATGTGTTAATAAAGTGTGAAAAACAAAATAACAACAAAAGAGCCATACAAAGGCAAGTACAAATTTAGGGGGACCAACTTAACTTGTAGAAGTTGGACGTGTACTTGTCGAACTCCCACTTTAGGTAATTGACAAGTATACATAAGTCTCTAGGCTACAAATGGTATGTTACAGGGGATAAAAGGTAAAGACACAATGGCATTGAAAGAATTACGAACACATAGAAAGAGACAAATGCAACTTTTAGGAACTTATCGTGTCATTATTAGACACAAAGCTAAACGAATCGATAAGTATATAAAATAATTGGGTTAAAATGGGATCTTAAAGGGTGTAAATGAAAATAATCATCCTAATGGCCTTTAAAACAACACAAAAAACTCAAGAGTGACTAACGTAACTTGGAGGAACTAAATGTGTCCGTATTGGACTCCCGATTTTAGAATTTGATAATTATACATAAGAATTGGGTGAAAATGGGGACTTATAGGGAGAAAATGCTAAACAATAACAAAATGGTCCTAACAGAAGCACAAAAATAGCTATAGGGACCAATGTCACTTTTAAAAAATGTTTATGTCCTTGTTATAGATCTTGTTTAAGGAATTGATAAGACTATGTAAGTTTCAGTGAAAATGGCTTGTTAAAGGGTTAAAATCTAACACTTCAACAAATTGGACCTAAAAGAGAGATGAGAACCTCAAAAGGAACCGATATAACTTTTTGGAACTAACCGTGTGCATATTAGACTCCAAGTTTATATAATCGACAAGTATTCAAAAGTTTTTGTCAAAATGGTGTACTAAAAAGGAAATATCCAAAAAGATGGTAAAATAGATTGAACGAGTCACGAACACCGCTCAAGAGACGAATGTCACTTCTAAAAACTATCCACATACTTATTTTCCCCATGCTAAAAGGTAATTAACAAGTATACACAAATTTTAGGTTGGAAATGGGGTGTTAAATTGTGGACAACAAAAACAACAATAAAACAATACTATAAAGGCATTAACACCTTTAGAGGGACCAATGTAACTTGTAGAAGTTGTTCGAGGACTTGAATAACTCTCACATTAGGTAATCGACAAGTATACGCATGTTTTTAGGATATAAATGAGGGTGTTAAAGGGTTAAAATGCAAAACAAAATCAAATTGCTATTAACAAGGGTAATGAACACCTTAAGAGAGACCAAAATCACTTGCAAAGATGAAATTTTAACTACAATTATGTTTTCCAATTATTATTATATTTTGAATTACTCTCGTCACATTTTTTTTATCTTATGAAGATTGATGATGGATTTTGCTTGGAGTTATTATATTTGTGGTATCTTGCCATTATGGTTTCTTTTTTAGTAGAGAAGTCACATTGTCATCGTATTAATTTACGTGGATCGATTATTTTGACATCTTTTGATGTGTTAATGTAATAGAATTGATTATATTTTTATTTGTGAGGTATTTCTTATGTACCCTAATACTTAGACTGGGATATGATATTATTATGTAATGCGTATTGTGAGATTGGTTGAAAATTGTGCAACTTTGTATTGTTTACAATTGTATGAAAAATATGCAATGATATATTGGAATATAAACGTGCATGTTTAAGTTATTTGAGTTTTGTCTAAAAATGCATAATTTTATAATAGTTTCCAATGATTTTTTATGAAAAAATAACAACAAAAAAAAAAAGAATAAAATAATTTTGGCAACACAAATTTTTGTTGCCAAAAGTCATTCTTAACCTCTTTCAATTTGAATATGAAAACACATATTTTTATTGACGAAAGATAACTTTTGGCAACAAGACAAACATGTTGCTGAAAGGTGTACTTTTGGAAACAAAATAAATGTGACGCAAAAGGTATATCTTTTGGCAACAAAATAACTATTATTTGAAAGGTATACCTATTGGCAACACGACTTGTTATTGTCTAAGGTTATTATGTGTGGAATCTAATACATTATACAACATAATTTTTTTCGTCGAAAGGTTTTTTTTGGCAACATAATAATGTTGACTTAGGCATGTTTTTCAACCCTATTGTTGAACACCTGTGATAATTGTGTATATTCAGGTTCTGTAATTACATAGCAATTTATATGTTCATATATTGAATTATTAATCCATAAAACTCTGAATTGATTTATTAAATTTAAATCTAACATGTGGTATTAGAGCAATGGTTTAGATGGCAAAATTATCTTTTTGTGTAAATAAGAAAATCCCATTTATAGCAGATTTTATATTCTAAATTTTAAGACTTATGTGATGTTTTATTTATGACTATAATATGGATTAAATTTGAAATCTACTTATGTATATGAATAAAACTTTTCGCGACAATCTGTTTTTTCGTCGCTGAATCTGCTAATATAAAACTTTCTGCTACATTCTGATTTTTCGTCACGAAATCTGTTACAAGTTATATGTAAAACTATTTGTGACATTCTCATTTTCTGTCGCTGAATCTGTTAAAAGTTGTATGTAAAATTTTTTGCGACATTCGGATTTTTTATTGCTGAATATGTTTAAATTGATGTCTAAAACTTACTGGGATATTTTATTTTAATGTTGTTGAATCTGTGAAAATAAAAAAAAAGTTTGTATATAAAGTTCATTTTATATTTCTCTCACAAAAATTATTTTTTTGATTCCAAGAATTCGAGAGTGATTCTTATGCAATACGATACATATTTGTGGTGATAACTCATTTTTTCGGATATTTTTTAAATCAATGAAATTCTATACATTTTATGAGTTTTTCCATTACGTCGGTAATGTTTATATTGTTTTCTTATGCATTTTAGTTCAATCCAAATCATTATATGATATTTCTCATGTTCATAATATCATGTGCTAATATTCTCATAAAGATAGGTTAGGTGTTAACCAAACTTCCCTACCCTATGTTTGTGTATATTAGATTAAAGTGTATAAATATTTGGTTGCACAAAGGTACAAATATTATTACAATGTCTTGACCGTTAATATTTATTAAGATGTTTATTTAATCATCTTATATTAGTCACCTTTTATGATTAGATAAATGTTAAAGGGTGATTTACTATTTGAATAGAGAAGATATTGGTCATCCAAAGATCCAAGTTTTCTTTAAAAATATTTTTTTCAATAAAAGTTCGTTAAAATAAAAAAATGTTAACGATCGAGAATATCCCTTGAAACTAATGTTTAAATATGTTGCTATAATCGAGCTAATTTGTGAGTATAATTATTCCAATGCATTAGGTTTCTCCAATGGTCTCAATCTCAAATCGTCTGATGTTTCGTAATTTGATGGAACAAACCTAAAAGAATGGGAGATCCATATAAGTTTGAAATTAGGCTTTGTGAACCTTGACATCGCTTTGGAATGTGACGCCCTTTCGAACTCACTGATGATAGTAATGAAACTGAAATAGAATTTTATGAAGCTTGGAATAGGGGCAAAAAGCTTAGTCTCACCTTCATCATGTTAAAATCCTTATCCAAACCTGATACTGCTAAACAATTTTTGACTAATCTTGAAGAACGATTCCAAGAAGTAGACAAGTCTCTATCCAGGGCCCTTATGTAGAAGCTCGCCACAATGCGTTTTTATGGAACCCACACCATAAATGAGCCTATCAGTGAGATGACTTGCATGGCCACAAAGCTAGGAAATCTTGGATGATATTCCCCTTTTATCGTTAATTATGATGAGACAAAAGACAAATGGAATTTGAATGAAGTTACTTTAAAATTTATCCAGGATGAGAAAATGCTTAAGAAGAAGGTAAATGTTTTAGTAGCTAATTTTTCCACTCAAGCATCTGGCAAAGGTAGCTCCTAAAAGAAAATTATCAAAGGCATCAAGCGTGGCCCACTGAATCAAGGTAATGAGAAACAGGCTGCCAAAAAGAAGGAAATGAAGGTGGAAAAAGATAATTACGTAAGAAACCTGGGAATTTTTAAAAAGATTTCATGAAGCGTAGAGCTTGGTTCGAAAAGAAGGGTGAGTTTTTATCCTTTGTATATTTTGAATCAAATCTAATTCATGTACCTTTTAATAGTTGGTGGATTGATTCTGGAGCTAGCACTCATGTAACTAATTCGATGCAGGGATACCTTATAATCCAGGACATAAAAAATAATAAAGGATTTATATATATGGTAAATGAAGGAAAAGCAATAGTTTCGGCACTAGGCACTTATCGCCTACTTTTGGACTCTGGATTTGCTTATATCCAAATAAAACTCTTTACGTCCCTTACCTTTTTCATAATTTAATATATGTTTCAAGATAAGATTTAGAAGGTTTTTGTTGGAATTTTGGTAATATTAGGTTTGATTTGCTTACAGATTCGAAGATTATTCATTCTGGGATTTATGATAATGGATTACACCATATTAATTTAGATTAAAATTTTGTTGAATACATTATGTCTCTGCATCATAATATAGGTATTAAATTTCCTTTAGTTAATGAAATTTAGTCATTTTTGTGGCATAAAATATTGGATCATATATCAAAAGATCGAGTACAAAGACTTGTGAAAGAAAGGATTCTCCCTTTTTGAATTTGTTTGGATTGTATTAAAGCATATCAACCCAAATGATCCAAAAAGGGAGCCATAAGAAGTAAAGAGCTTCTTGAAATTATTCATACTGATATTAGTGGACCTTTTGATGTTTCATCATTTAGTGGAGAATAATATTTCATCACCTTCATAGATGATTTTTCCCGTTATTGTTAACTTTATACATTAAAAGATAAATCTCACTCTGTAGATTTTGTTGAAACATACATAACAAAAGTCAAAACACAAATAGGAAATAAGGTAAAAATCCTAAGGTCTGATAGAAGTGGTGACTACTACAGTAGATATGATGAAATAGGACCATGACCAGGTCGTTTTCCTAAACACCTAGAGCATTTGGGAATTTGTGCGTAATACACAATGCCAGGCACGCCCCAGCAAAATGGTGTAGGTGAAAGGCATAACCGTACCCTTATGGATACGGTTACGAGTATAATAATTTGAACTATTTTACCCAAATCATTATGATTATATTCTCTTAAAACTGTCGTGTACATCTTAAATAGAGTTCCTTGTAAGGTTGTTCCAAAGACACCTTTAATACTATGGACGGGAAGGACCTAGTTTAAGACACTTGCATATTTAAGGATGCCAGCAAAAGCAAGAGTTTATAATCCATAAGAAAAGAAAATAGATCATAAAACCATTAGTAGTTTCTTTATTGGATATCCAAAAAAATTAGAAGGGTATAGGTTTTACCGTTCTAACCATGGAAATTGAATAGTAGAGACCAACAATGATAAATTCATTGAGAATGGTGTAATTAGTGGGAGTGATGAAAATAGGGATGTTATTATTCAAAAAATTCAAGAAGTGAGTATTCCCATATAAAAAATTCATAATAATACTATTGTTCCTCAAGAAGTTTCCCCAAATAGAAACAATGAACAAAAGATGAATAATCAACAAACCAATAAAGTATCACATAATGAACCCAATAAGGAAATCATCTCTAATGAACCCATTGTAGAAACACCGTAAGAAGTTGTAATAGGAAGGTCTTAAAGGACTATAAAATCATCTATTTCAGATGATTATGTGGTTTATTTACAAGAGTTGAAATTTAACATTGGAACTATTGATGATTCGATTTCACATAGACAAGCTGTGAATAGTCATAATTATGAAAAATGGATTGAAGCCATGAATAATGAAATAGAATCCACGAACTTTAATGAAGTTTGGGAGCTGGTTAACTTTCCTTAAGGACACAAGAGAATCGGATGTAAATGGTCTATAAAACGAAATACGATTCTAAAGGAAATATTGAATGACGTAAAGCTAAACTTGTGGACAAAGGTTTTAATCAATAAGAAGTCATTGAATATAATGAAACTTTCTCACCTGTTTCTAAGAAAGATCCTTTAAGAATTATTCTTTCATTATTGTATCATTATGACTTAGAGCTTCATCAAATGGACGTTAAATTAACTTTTTGAAATGGGAGTTTGGAAGAAGAAGTATACATGGTCCAACCAGAAGGCCTCAATGATGGAGCACTGCATATTGAGCTTGACCTATCAGATGAGCGACGAGAGATAGCTTTGATCTAGCCAGCCTCCTACCAATAGCAACTAGACAAGTAGTACAATAAGAGGGTCAATCCGAGGAAGTTTTCAATAGGGGACTCTGTCCTAATAAAAGTCCTCGATAGTGATGTAAAACCATCAGACGACAAATCGGGACAAAATTAGGAAGGACCCTTCAGAGTAATCAGAGAAGATCTTCAAGGAGCATATCACTTAGAAACGTTGGAGGGCAGGGAGATACCAAGAGCATAGAATGCAACCAATCTCAAGAAGTTCTACATTTAGATCTTCTTCCTTATCTTTTAGTTAGTTTGTGCCAATTTTTGTTTTTCAAACATGATGTTGCTCAAATAGTATTCAATGAATAAAGGTCGGATTGGCCCCTTATCTTTCATATCTTCACATTGGCTCCTTAACTCTTATCGGTAACATCTAATTAATACGTACCCTTTTCAAGTGCTGTCTCCGTCATGCATGACCAAACTTCTGAGATTACTGCAAGTTGTTCAACTTATTTTTAAAATCAAGAAACTTAATAGGTCGAGCATGGTTTATAGCAATTACAACAAGTCAGTAGATTCGTTCAAATTATTAAATCCCCTTAGGTTCTTGTTGTGAACATAAGGAACCTCATGGTTTGTGCCAGCAACCACAAAAATCCCTATAGGGGATCCTTAGGAAACAAAGCAAACTTATCTTGGTCGTCGACATTGTTGGTCACAAAAACTTGCTCGGGCAGATGGCCCATTAACCAAGTGCATTCTCGACATCATCTTACTTAGGTCTAAGGGAGTGTGACGACACGACCTGAAAGGTAAAGTAGATGGAATGACATAGCTAAATCTTGTTGGACTACAGGAATGGATAAACATAACAACATGTAACCATTAAAATCTCTCAATATTATTTAGTCAGATATAAAGCTCAAAATAATAAAGTTAGAGGCAAAGAGATGCTTGGTTGAAGTAATTATATAGTAAACCAAATGTTTAGTCAACATGAGCTCAAAACATAAAAAAAAGTAAGCAATAATTTTTCATTTGCAATCAAAACTGGGATATGCAAAGAATTTACAATGGCCCAGGATAGTGAGAAAGGTAATCTTTTACACATTATCTTCGACCAATATCAGGGTGAGGTACAATTCTTCTCCTGCATCTTCTAAGTGATGTTCCAAATGCTGAGTAGGAATTGCATCAATTGGGATCCACCGATCATCCATGGAAAATGGATTATGTTGATAGGTCGGGCAGTTGATATGATACTTATACCACAAGGGAGATTCCTTAGGCATCTTCATCTCTCTAAGGGCACTAATCCACCCCTGGGTAAAGGCAAGGTCCTCTTCCTCGTACAAACTCCCTGGGGAATCATTCCATCCCTGGTCATAACCATCTGACCAGACCTATCTAAGATCCCTTTTAAACAAGTGCATCAACCTTGTCACATCCCAATAAATCCCATGAGTGATTACATATGTGAGTCGAACATCCCCTTTCAGCTCTGCAACTCCCCTTTGTAGAGCTTGGATCTCATCTCAAGCGACCCCCTAGACGATTATGAATATCCTCCCAACACCAAAGAGGACCCCCATTGGGTTTTCTCCTTCAGATGAGTAATCTCCCTCTTCAAATCATCATTTGCCTTTTGGATCAAGTCACTCACTTGGTTTACTTCGCTGGTGTATGGCCCTAAAACACGATTAGTAAGGTTAATTATACGATTAAGTATAAGTTATGAGTTATAAGTTATAAATTGGTTATGTGGTTAAATGCATCATGAAAATATTTTTATAAATGCATCATTATGTTTATAAAAAGTAAGCTAGAGTGTTGGTGCGAAAGTGGCGATGTTTGGTCGCCAAATGTGAAAGTTATGAAATTTTGAGTAAATAATTACTCTTCTGTTCGAGCCCAAATTAGGTGTACTAGTTTTATGATTTTGGGAAAACACAAAAACATGAGAGTTGTAGATGTTTAAGTTATATACTCATAGACACAAAGTGAGAGTAAATCGGGGCCCAAAATAGTGAGTTATGGTGATTTTACGAGGCCGGGCAAATCTGTCATTAACAAAATTGTCCTATTGGACCCCTTCCCCAACGAATCGCATAATACCACCTTAAAGTGGTCCTATAGCCACGTTTTTTAGATCATAAGGCAGAACTTATCATCTTTTTCAATTCCTATTACAAGTTTGAGAAAAAATATGCTTATGGAGAGAGAAAAACAAAGTTAAGGAAGAATTTCTTTGAAAATTCACCATAAATCGAGGAATTCTCGTAAGGTGGGGAAGCAACTAATACCACCATACCAAGGAAGTAGTTTGGTATTAATCTTAGCACCAAATCCAAGGTGAGTGACCTGTCCTATGAAATATACATGATCATATGTTCATATGGAAATGTGTAGTTCAATACATGTGTTAAAATTCTTATGGGAGTGATGTTGTATCTAGGAAACTTATGCATATGATTGAAATTTTAAGTGATGTTATTTAATGTTAAGGACTGTGGTGGGTCCTACAGGATGTGGAAGTCCTGTTAATCCAACTTAAAGGTTTGTGTACTCGGGCCTAATAAAGGGATGTGGTGGTCCCCGATAACTGTGGTGGATTAATTGGACTGTGGCGGGTCCAGGCTTGCGAGAGTTTCAAAATTCCTGTTGGGTTATAGCATTAAAACAAAATAAAAATGGTTATTCAATTTTGTTATAGAGGTAGTATATGGTCATTAACTAAGCTTATATTGCTTACACTCCTGTAATGTTATGTTTCAGGTATGCCTACCATTTGGAGTTCACTGCCAAGTTAGGACCTTAAAACGGGGGAGTGACGGATATTTAGTATGGGTTGAATATCATGATTTATTTTGTGTAATTAATAAACTAAGGATCTTGGTTATGTAAAGTTATGTAGTACTTATTAGTTATAAGTAAAGGCAGTTATGTTTTCATCTACACATACCTTTGGAAAAAAAAATCTTATGCTATTTTCCTTAGAGATTTAAATTAAAGCATTGTTTAAGCCAATTTATCTCTAATTAAAAGTATGAGTTTAACAAAACTAAGTCGAGGCGCGACAGCTGGTATCCAGGAGTTTGGCCTTCAAGTCATTTATCTCCTCTTAAACTGAAGCCCCAACTTCTTCCATATCTTATAGATTGTCTTTCAGCTTCGTGACCAACTTGGATTGGTCCTTATACTACTGGTTTCTTTCTCTCAGAGATTTACAGATCTTTACAAAGACCTTGTGAACCTTGGGATTAATATTTGGCCCAAGAGTTTGTCCTAATGGTTAGTTTATAAGTATATATTCATATATATCAGTGATATACAAATAATGAAACAAGCACTAGATTCAAAGAACATTAGTACAACACAAAATCAATAACAAAAAGTTTCTTTTCATTCAAATGGTAGTGGGGGAAAATGATAAGTATAAGTTTGAAATCAAAAAACTGCAGCAAACAAAAGAACAAAAAAAGCAGAGACCCTTGACCAGCAGTAGAGGTTCACACCTACTCATAAAATACTGGCCCCTTCCCATTGATAGCAGTTGAAGCACCTTGATCGCCAATAACCACGATTGCACCAGGATCGCCTGCAACTTGGTCAGCAGAAGGGGCTTTAATAGTAGGATCAAATGGTTCTAACCTATATTGGATAATAGGAAAGTCGGTCAAAGTCTCCCTAACATCCATCGGATTTGGGCCTAGATTGTGCTGAGAAAATAAAGAGGAGTCCTCAGGAACCTCAGCTGCGACTAAACATAGGTAATCTGCCACTCAACATCATCGTACGCCACCTCACATCCTTTATTATATGCTCTATCTTAGGCATAAGTAGCCTCTCCCTCCAACTTGTCCACCTTAGCGAACAACTCCTTGTTAGCCTCTATAGCAACTACTAGGGCATAAGCCTTCCGGAGGTTGGCGAGCTCTTTATCGATTTCTCCTTAAGGGTATCCAAATCCCTCTCATTATCTTGGTCAAAAGTGACCCAAGCATTGTCCTGGGCCTCCTGAGAGCTCCTCAGCGACTCCTCCATCTCGGTGTTCTTCTTGGATTAATCAGCCCGACCACGAAGCAACATGGTAAAATTAGAAATAAATCATAGAGAGAAATAAAACACAAATCAATTTGCTGAAAAAGAGAGAATTAGGAAATCTCAGAGAAGCGCGATGTACCAAAGCAAGCCCTTGAGCTAATTTTAGGGCTAAATGATCCCCACCCATATTCATCGATCGCTCACAGTCAGTAGTAAGTACATACCCCTCTTGTAGTGCATGGGGAAGATGGGGGACTTAACCATACTCTTCCCCTTGGCGAAGAGAACATGAAAAGGCACAAAAGAGGCCTTTAAGGATTGTTCCCTCTTCCTTTCATCTTCTCTCTCTCTCTCTCTCTCCCCCTCTTTTTTTTCTCTCTCTCTTTCTTTCTCTTTTCCTCTTCTCTTTTTTTCCTCTCCCCCTCGCTCTCCCTGGTTACTGAAATGGAGTTACCATTTTTGGGGGACTCCCCATTATTTTTCATCATAGACTTCATCTGATCAGATAACAACTCATCGTCATCATCATCATCAAAAATAATCAGACAACTCCGCTTTGCTTGTGCCATTGCTTCTTTTTCTTCACTGGTTCATTCCTCATTGTTTTCTTCTGATCCCTCTTCTTCACATCTTTCCTCCCCTCTTTCCTCTTCCCAGATTTCTTCCTCAAGATGAATTCGTTTAGAAGGGACACCAACTTCCTCCTCTGGCAATCCAAATCATGGATGGTGTCAACTTTCCTGGAAGTAAAAGTGGAGGCAGTGTTCTTATAGTCTAGCAAATAAGCAGCCGATTGTGGATGCTCACTATTAATGAGAGTGTCCCTAACCCTACAATATTTTATAATCTCAGTGTCCCTAAACTCATGGGTATTAGGTTCTTAATTCTTTGTGTTAGGTGCAAAAATAACCAAAAAATAAAAAGATCACATATTAGAAAAAGCATAACGAGGAACTAGCGAGCAAGGAATAGAAAAGAAAAGCAGTGTTAGAAACCTATATACTCCTCCTTAAAGGTAGGGATCTGATGTCCCCTGTAACTTAAGCCCTCTGGTTAGGGAGGGTATTTCCAATTCCTAGCAATAAATCCTTCATTACAGTAATCTTTATGAGAACCAGACATGTTTATAACTAAAAATCTGTTATCCCTCCTAGCTTTCAAATACAAGAGCCCACCTTTTGTATGTGAAAATACGTAGAAAAAATAATTTTTTGCAAGACCTAAGTTGGTCTCATACAACATGGTTATCCTATGTACTCCATTCAAAATTTTCCAAAAGTTTAAAGTACACTAGGCAGAAATAATGTGGAAATATTTGAAGAAATATAAAAATAACGGATTTGGGGGAAATTTCAAACCCCCTTAAGAAACCAACAAAGTAGGGATCCATTAACCATCGTTTATGGTAAGAATGTTTTGAGTAATGGGTACACACTTAATATCCATCCAATTAGGGATATTGTAGCACTTTCTAAATTCGGAGAGAGATTTATTATCATGCATCGCCATTTTTAACAAAACCCTAGTTATAACTACGAGAAACTTTGTAGAAGAGAAGAACCGGAGAAGACTTAGACATAAAACTTATAAGTGTTTATAAGGCCTTGAGAAATCACTAAAGAAAAGAAGCTCTGATTTTGAATCAGAAGACGAAGAAAGGAAGCTTAGAGACGATGTATGAGCAAAAAATGACTGAAAACACTGAACTGACGATTAAGTTACACATGAACAATTTTCGAAGAATCTGAAATCATGAGTCGCGCTTCCCTAAAAAGAGTCCATCTCTTTAATTTTCCCCTCAAAGACAAGCGCGTCCTCACTAGCTTTCACAAAACAAAAGTGCCATTTTATTATTTCAGGCCTTGGGCCTATTAACTCAATTAAAAACTATTGGCCCAAAGCTATTGGCCAAATATTTTAGGGGTAATTATGCAATCCCATTTTTTATATGTCCATGAGAGTATCCGACCATGTAATGATAAATTATACACTTGGACCGGCCCAGATCATGACTTAATTTCCACACGAGTATTTTAGTAGTATAATGACGCTTGTGGATATGGTCAAACCAGGTTCCAAAAATCTCAGATGAGATATTTAAGTACCTCATGGAAAATCTACATGCTACTTTGAGTTCCCTGAACAACTCAAACTTTGGAACAACATATCTATCTGTTGTACACCCTCACCTTGGGCAAAAGGATGGAACTTGATATTTTACGAGACAATTATTAGGAACAAGTAACCTTTCCGTGGATGTAGGCAAGTTGTCGAACCATGTAAGTCGTTGTTGTGCGTGTGATCCCATTTACTTTCTAACATTTGTGATTGTTTTCGTAGAATCTTTTATTGTGATATTTTATGCACTCACAATAGTGATTGGCTTTTGACGAGTTAATTTATAACATTTTGGATGGTAATTATGGACTGAACTTTATTTGTGGTAATTTATTAGGAATGTGCTTTAGTGGTAACATTTGTCATGACAAATATGAGTGTCTATAGTCGCCTATTTGGGAGTATTTGGTTATGCAAATTTTATACGAAAAAATTTCCTTCGAAAAGAATGCACAACTAACTAAAACATGAGATTTTGAATTTTTCACTTTTTTTCTCTTACATGCCACCTAAAGAAAAACATTCCAAGGTAAATATTCATTGTTTTGGCATAAACGAACTCATTGTTTTCCTTCTTTTTACTAAACTAAAAACTTCCCCATAAAATATAAAATTTAACAACACAATTTTTTCATAGAAAAATTTGCATTGAAGTTTTTTTTCCTATTATATTTTCTTCTAAAGACTCTAAAATTTATGATTTGTGGTTGTTATTTTAACGGACGGAGTTACTTTCCTTTTCATTCCCTCATTTTCAATTTAAAGACAATTACAAAGAATTTGATTGGTAACATGTTCCACATATAGTACAAAAGAATTCATATCCACTTCCTATGTGTTTGATTATTTAAATTTATATGAATATATTTGTTTAGTTTTATTTAATTACAACTTCACAATAAACTCTTGTATCATTTTTCATGAAAAATAATTCTTTTGTATGGAGCTATTAAATTCTTCCATGTGAAAATTGCTCCTTTAAATGGTTTCCACCCACTCCAATTTAAAACACCCTTTGTCTAGAAGAAAATCAAGTGTGCACATACTTTTGGATAGTTATTTTTTTCCATTTTCATATGAGTTTAGTGTTCATGCATTTATTAAATCCATGATTATATTATATATGATTAATTAAGTTAAGAAATAATTAGATTTATTTGGTTATTAAGTACTACTTGCATTCACTATTAATTTATATATGTTAACTGGCAATAATGGTAATAATTTTAATATTTCATTATCTTTGTGCATCACACGGGTCACCACTAGAATATGGATAAGGAGAGATATTACATATCCATTGCTCTAGATATATATATCTATCATGATTGTTTCATGTAGTTTTTCGGTATAATGAAAAACTTTTGTAGTGTGGAATAAAAAAGAAAAAATAAAGTTCAAGTTCCTACATGTAAATCTTTGTATAGCTGATCATGTTGGTCTCCCATCTATTATATTTTTACGAGCAAAATAAATTTGTCATATACATTGTATATATTTTTAATGTCCAAACATGCTTCAATTTTTTTTGATAAAATATAAACGAATGTTTAAGAATTTATGTTTAACAATTACAAGAACTTTTATGCTCGCCCTTACACCACACAGGTAGGCAGTAGTAGCATAATGAATATCGATGTTAAAAGAAACAAAAATTATCTTTGGAGTAACAGGCACGTCAGTTTGAAGGAAATATATGCCGAGCAAAAGTGGGCAATCTTTACAGCTTTCGTCTCTTTCTTGCTATCAACGAGGATGTTTGTTGGCTTTAGGTTCCTATGGATAACTCCTTGTGAGTGGCAATAAAAGATTCCACACAGAATCTGCTTCTGAAATTCTTTCAAAATATTGTTGAGATATTCTTACTGCAAGTAGAAATAAAAGATAAAACATGGTTATGATATAAAGATACATATTATATTGGCCTCCATTGATCATAAACAATGAATGCATTGGGTGAGTGAGTCCATACCTGCAGAATTATCCATAACCAAGGTTTTTCAGGAATGTGTTTAAAATACTTTTCTGGAGGGATTCATATACTTTGGGATTAGGAATATGTTTAAAATAGTTTCCATCCCTGCGATGCATGGGCGAAGTATAATTCTTGTGTACAAAATGCCAAAAATCAGTCATGATAACCCAATAATTTATGAAAGATCAAACATGCCCTTACTAATATACTAATTTTACAAAGAATATGACAAAGTAACTCTAACATACAAATAATAAATGGACAAACTCCTTGGCCATATAAAACTAATACTACCTTCTCCCAGTGTACGAGTTATATATGCAAGTTTAGCATACGAACCCCATTTATCACAAAATAAAAACCCCGTAGACAATAGACCACGAGAAATGTATAGAAAAATAGTATAAATTGGGGAAAAATCACGAGTACTATCCCACTTGGACTACCACTACGTAAAAATAATTATAATGTGATAAAGGAAAGGGGAACATGGTGGATGAAGAAGAAGAATAAGTAGAAGATTTTTTTATATTGACTCAAATTATGATGGGGAGGAGACGACCATTATATATATATATGTGTGTGTGTGTGTGTGTTGATGATTCCTTGGAATATCAACTTAGCGTTTATGGTGATAGAGGGAGAATGATAGATTTTGAGATAACCCGTAAAATTCAGAAATAGATTGATCAGGTCTAATACAAAAATCACGAGAATAAAAACAACGTTTGGTAACATACATTTATTGAACTAACACTTTGAATTATATAACCGATTAATAATAATAGCTCTATAAACTTGTGTACCTTGATTGAACTACCAATTTGAAACAAAACTCGATATATTAATTCTAAACAACATATCAGATATTTTTTATTGCAATGATTTTTTTCTTAGACCTAATCAATCAATTTATGAATTTTATGGAGTATCACACCATCACAACTATTTATAGGCATCCCACTTACTCAATTGGAAGTGAAGGCAAAAATACATCATTGGCTAAGATTATAAATCCAGAAGGTTCCCATCTCTTTATTGGAATATTCTAGGAGACAACATACTTCCTTACAATTATATAATATTCTATGCACAACAATTATGCTATAAATTATTCTAGCAAAGACTAGAATACTCCGTAAATTATTACTTTAAATTACTTATTTATATTTTAGTGTCATTTTGTATATATGTCTAGATTAGGCTTTTCTATACATAAGACATATTTCCCCTCATTTGTAATCATTGAATTATTAATGATATTTTAGAGTAATTTTCTACTCACATCAAGCTCATAGATAATGCATGTGGTCACCTCTTGAAGGCACAATACTGTTAAGAATTATTATATTGAGGCTTTGACTTCAATAGTTTTTACTTTCGTGTATGTATTCGCTATTTATGTAAATTTTAATCACAACTGATATTGAAAAATTCTTTTACTACTTTATTGTCTATTCACTTCGGTATTAATCTTGCTTTAGTGTATGATTCCATAATGATTATTTACGTGTATAAGTTAAGTCATATCAACACATTTATCTCTCTTACTGGGGTAGAGTGCAACATCTTCAAGTATTTTTTTTTTTTTGGTAGCATACCATGAGGTGTCCGGGCCAGCTTACGCACACCTCGACTAATGACCATTCACGGTTCGTGGCTTCCGATGGCCAAGAATTATTTTGACAGTGCCAAGAATCTAACTGGGGACCAAACTCAATCCACCCCCAAGACTATCCCAATGGAAGACTTATACCACTGGGTATTAATTGTGTTTTTGAATTAATACGTGAAATGAAACATCGACCATTGCTTGGTTCATACATGGACCGAGATGGAGCAACATCTACCAGCGAACAACTCACCTCACTCTTACAGATTAATTTAAATGATAGGGTGTAAGTCTGATGGCATGGTTTCGGTAGACGGATCATATTCCTTCCATTGATAAAAATGACTCTATTTTACGATTTATGGAGTTTAAGTGGCGAACGAATTTTGTAACTGATGGAGGCTAGAGATAGATTTATTGGATTTAGATTAAGTGATGGTATTGATTAGTAAATAAAAGAGACATTTAATTAGTTTCCTAATTTAATTCTATTTCACAAGTTACTCAACAAAATAGAGAAAACAAGATATATAAATCAAAAACTACCTTATGATATTAGGGTGAGGTAAATCAAAGAGGACATAAGCCTTTGCTATATACAACAAATGTATCTCGCGTCCTACTTCCAATGTAATCTTCTTGAGGGCGACATTTCCTACCAGTCATCAGATCAGTCGCCATATCAATCGTAGCATAACTACAGGATCCAATCTCCATGACAACCTCATACTGTAATATGAAAATCTATTTAAAAATTCAATTGAACCTAGGACAATTCAATCAGTCTATCAACAATTATGTATAATAGACTTAGATTACAGAACTAATCGTATTCCATTGTATATATCATGAAAAGCGTGAGAGAATCAATCAAAATCACCCGTGTATATATAGTCTGTGTGGGTGTGTGCAACTTATATTATATCAAGAATCAAAAATTAATTATGAAGAGAATACTCTGATTTTGAATTTGAGACTAATTATAAGTGCGTCTTTGTCGAGGATCCAATTTATCGCCGATTTGTATAGGAAGAATTAGGGGTAAACAATTTATTGTTTTAGTCTAAGTGCGTTATGAATGACGAACATAAAGGGTTATGAGGGGGTTATTTAATTAATAATTCCCTATTCAGATAATAACCCCCTCCAAAATCAAAAATTTGACATCACTATTTATATCAATTGCTAAAAATAGACATACTGCCTATAGATTCACGTACTATCAACGTCTACAAACTATGTCTAATTTCTCATCTTCGACCACTTTAACTCTAAATACGACATTAACACAAATAATTAAGTAAATAAAGGCAACTTATACATATTCTTTCATGATGGATCAAGTGGGTAAGTAAGGATTTCAACCAAACTTTGTGTATCTAGATATCATATCCAACTTTTGTTTAAAATGTCTTTAAACCTCTTAACGCTTATACTAGATAAGTCCAAATCTAAGGTTGTAAACATCAATATACATGAAGATGCAAAGGTAACTCGTGTAATAGTTAAGTCAATAATAATGTTTAGTGCATCTTAAGTATTGAATCCAAGACTAAAAGCACTAAACACCATAACGATACTTATCCTAAATCATTTATTTAATTCAAAATAAATATATACACTATATACCCAACAGATGAAAATTGGTTAGGCTATCATCGGCCTAAATTCTATGACTTTATTTGCTGCTTTGTTACATGAACGAACATGATTCTTGAAGCCAAAACATCAGTTAACGGTCTTAAACTCTGCCTTCATCATGGTATTTATATCTCTTACATTGGTCCATAATTTATTAAATAATGCCGAAAATTGATGGATCCCATGTACTCTATAACTCACATCCATCGACAAGGTGGCACAAATGCTTTAGTTTTTCATAGGTAGTCTATAGAAGGTGAGCATTTATTTTTTCAATGAAATTGCGTGCTTTCTCACGTTTAGATCACCTTTACTCTATGTAATTTTATTTTATGAGGTAACCATGTCCTCCTCTTTGTATCTGAGGAAAATGTATGTCCTCTCTGTATGTCTAGTGGAATTTATTTATTAATGAACTAATTGAACGAGCCTCTACTCTACTCGAGCTAAGAGCTAGCTAGAGTGAACATACTTAGGATATATATATATATATATATATATATATATATATATATATATATATATATATATATATATATAGAGAGAGAGAGAGAGAGACAGAGACAGAGAGAGAGAACGAACGAGAGCGAGAGAGAGAGAAAGAGAGAGAGAGGGGGGAGAGGCTCTCCTTCATCACAATCTATACATTACACCATACATCATGTCTAGTTCTAGACACTAAGAAACTTTTTTTTTTCAATTTTTTTTCTATTGAAATTAACCTTGAATTCAGTACATGTTCAAAAAAATATATCAAAATACGTTTTCTATCAATTTAAAAAAAAATCACAAATTTTTGTTAGCGCAAACCCTTATAAATAAAGTATTTCCTGTAGTTGTTTGTTAGATTTTTAAAAAATAGCAAGAAATTGTATTTTGACCTATTTTTTAACATGTGTTGATTGGATGGTTAACTCTATTGGTAAAAAAAAAAATTAAGATTTAGAACTAAATGTGATGTATTGGTGATGTAGAAAGCATGATGCATACGAGTCTCTCTCTCTCTCTCTCTCTCTCTATATATATATATATATATATATGGTCTACTTATGCCGATGGCACGGTTAAAATAAAATTTGTCTGTAAATAAAATAATATTTTGTCATTAGTTCCATACAAAAAAATATTTGGCATTAGTATAATAAAAATGTTAATAAGTAAACTTCCCATTCATCAACATTCAGTGTCGTATTTGAAAAAAAAAATATTCTTCTGATAGAAGCATTGGTTTAAGAAAAATAATTCTTATCAAAGTTCCACTATTATAAGGGTAAAAAATTTAGCTAGGTTTGTTATTTGTTATATTTGCACTATGGCACATTTGGCATATCCCGTTATAAATCGACACGTGCCGACATGATGAAATGAATCTACAACATCTCCAAAGATCAAGACTTCTCTACATTATGAAGGTATAAATCACTTTGGAGTTTGAATTTATTTACATTTATATTTGGGAGATGTATTTTCATTAGAAAAATCGAGGAAATGTTTTTTAAATATAAAATTATTTGTTACTTCATCAAACAAGATCAACATCTCATTCGAACGAATTGCCCTGCTCATTCAAAGGATCGTTAGATCTACCTCAAACTAGCATCTAATGAGGACTTACCGTTTGAAGTCGTTAGAAGGTCGTTAAAATATTTTTTAACGAGATTGCTTTCTTATTCGAACAAACTGTGTTTTCGTACAAACGAAATGTCTTTCTCGTTCGAACGACTTCTAATTTTATTCGAATAAATTCCTTGCATCGATCTTCGTGTCAGGTCTATAAATACCTATTTAGAGTTATTTTTTGTTGAAATTTAGTAAAAATTAATAATAATATCTTTACAAAAGTTCTTCCATCTTTTGGGTTTCCAAAGACTTTTTGATTCACAGTTTATATCCCCAAATAGTTTTGTGAATCGTTTTCATACCCTAGATGTTAAAACCCCCCACTATCTCACGTAAAGGTTGGTCAAACACGATATGCCGATGTTGGGGATTATTTGTCAATTAATACTATTCTCATCATCAAACCATATAAAATAATTATTTAATAGCCATAGTTGAATTAAACCGAAACTTTTATAAATAAATACACTCAAATAAATCAAACATTCGTATAATTAATAGATAAATTTAAAAAACCCATCATGTGAATAATATATAAACTCAAACTGAAAGGAAATAGATTTCAAGCTTATGCCCCTACAACAATCCAGAATAAGCAAAACTAAAGGAAAGACAACCTAAGATGGAGTGAAGGAACTGAAGTCTTCTGAATGAAAGCAACAACAAAGCTTATGTCACCACTATCATGCTATCCCTGCCTAGACCCACTTGGGGTAGAAAAAATTTATAATTTTGGGTCAATGCCCTAAAGTGGGCAAGAATTAACTTACTTATTTTTTATGGGGCAAAACTATAGGTAATTCAAAATGAGTTTTCCCAACGTCACTCTCATGCATAAAATGTCTCACCCCTCACCTCAGATTACCACTACTCGAATCCCACTCATAGCCCGATGTGGATACAAAATAAACATAACGACAATATATAGATGCATCTAGCAAAGTGAGGCACTCAAACAAAGTTAAATACATCCAAGTTACTATTTCCCAATTTTACCCCCATTATACTACCCGTAAGGAGAAGACATCTTATATTATTTGTACTACATAGTATTAGGTTTGCATTTTTTTCCACAACATTAGACTTAGAAATTCTTTCATTCATTTTCATAATTTCATATATGTCCTTATATATGCGACACTAAGGCATGTACATATAGTGTCTTATTCATGTTCTATTGGTGAGTCCATAGGAGTCTCCTATTCAAAACGGAAAAAATGAAACAGAAGCAAGTGGGGCGGTACCTATGCAGTTACACCATTACACGACCAATACCAAGCGGCATCACATGGATCTCAGTATCAAAACTAAACTCTTATAAGTGGTGCTGCCACATAGTACCTAAAATATGACCTACACTACGTTTAGCCCACTAGTGTCGATATGTGCTCCGGTCCTGAACACGTGTACCCCAACCGATAGGACAGTCCACAAACATAGGTATGTTCACAAAAAATATTGTTACATATTACTATATGTAAATGCAATTATCCTAATAATCACCCCACAACTACCTAAAAGTAATATTCCACACGTATTCTCATATAATAATTTACCAACATGTGAATTATTAAATAATCCCTCTTTAAAGAAATGTCATTAATCATCTAGTTAATTTAGTCATTCTCTGATAAGTAGTAACAAGTTTTTCATTTTTATTAAATTCCACGATTACCCAAACACGGTCCCACCAACTCATATGAACTTCTAAATATACCCCGAACCCACATCGGACCCCGTGCCTGGACCTCTAAAAACCGAACCAGCTGGGACCAGGGGTGAATCGGTTTTCCCTTGGGCGAACATCCCCTCTGCCCATAATGTTTTCAAAGTTTGGGAATCCTACTTTGTACCCAAACATAATTTTAAAGGCTCCATCCTTAAAATAGTTTTCAATCCGGGATCCCATGATATTGTTTACCCTCTATAGATCATTTATTACATGAGTTAATACCGAGTTCAAGCCCCAAATCATCAAATTGAAGTTATAATGGATCCCCGTATATTTTTCAAGTTTTTGTCCCTATGTTCATTAATCTCCAGAATATGTAAGGGTAATTATCACCAGAAATTTATATCTTTAGCATACCCAATATTTCTCTAAAGGTGAATAATCATATAAATTCTTATAAGGTCCTAAATCATGAATTTTACCAACATTCAACCCACAATTTATACCCATTCTAATTTGTGGATTTTCCTACCGTACTTTTAGATTCGAAACATTTATAAACAAGATTTAATCCATCATTTAATAACCAAAAATCCTACAAATACATAATTCTACATGGAAATACATCACAATGATTTAAGAATCATTTTGGAAAAATAAAAGTAGGCAAGAAATTTTTTTCTGTAGATTTTGGATGTCATCTTGGTTGATTCTTGGATTCCCTTTAGAATCTTCACCCCTAATTCCTTGTTATGGGTTTTAGCCCTCCTTCCTTTGAGTGGTGTGTTCTAGGGTTCTTAGATGTAATCCCTAGGTAGTTATTTAACTTTTAATAAATGTAATTCACCTACTAATCCTAAGTTTGTCCTTAGGCCACAACTTTAGAACCCCAAATGAGCTCAAATACCTCCAAACTCATATACACACACACACACACACACACACACACACACATATATATATATATATATATATATATATATATATATATATAGAGAGAGAGAGAGATATACCCCTGTACAATTTCTAAAGGTCCAACACACTTAAACGATTCGTAAAACCTCCAAAAACGCATCCTGAATATTTTTATTGAACAAGTGTATTTTAAACTGCGTCTCATAGCATATATCAATTATTTAATACACATGCAATTATTTGATACCGAAATAATTTATCATGCAAAGTAAATTTCTCAAAATAGGAAATAATAATTAACTCATTAATTCATACTTAATTATTAAAATTTCCCGATTTAGGTTAATTGCCACAAACTTAATTTTGTTCCATAAACGGTTTTTATTAAATTCTAAAAATACAAGGTATTACATTAGAAAGCTTTGTATCCCGTGTGCAGACTTTTGGGGAGAGATACCGACGATTGAATTTGTGAACCCAAGGGATCACGACAAAAGAAGGCAGAAGAAGGCTAAAGCTTGAATCTATGGATTCCGAGGGTGGACCGCCACCTATAAACAACTCTAGACTGAACCATTTTCTTTTGAAGTTTTTAACACAATGCACTTTACACTTTTGAGTGCATCAAGTAGTTTGTAAGTCAAGAGTCTTGTAAAACTCTCTATAGTGCTTAAATATATATTTTGATCTGAAAATGGACTTTTTCTTAATTTCCATGGGTGGAACGCCACCTATAAACGACTCTGTACTGAAACATTTTCTTTAGAAGTTTTTAACACACTGCACGTTACACTTTTGAGTGCATCAAGTAGTTTGTAAGTCAAGAGTCTTGTAAAACTCTCTATAGTGCTGAAATATATATTTTGATCTGAAAATGGACTTTTTCTTATTTTCCATGAGTGATTGCATGCTTAGTTTAATTTTCGTGATTGGATCATTTCTCTTGTGCAAATCTATGTTAATCAGAAATCAAAATTTGGTGAAATTGGATTTTGTGATTTAAGTCAAAAAATCACAAAAATAATTTTTTTGATTGTGACCATCCTTACCGAGCACATTTATTTTTACGTTTTCAAATTGGTATTAGAGAATTCATCATTTATATGCACTATCAAGTCGTATCGGGGAGGGTTGCACTAAGTTATCGTGTACATCCTTGTTTAGTTATATTTTGGGTGGTTTTAATCCTACTCTCTCGGGTTTGATTTTCTTCCTCGTGATGGATAGACATGCTGAGAATTTATCTCAATTGAATTTGAAAACTGCAAAAAGAACTAAATTTATTGAAAATGGAAATTTTCGTTTTAAGGATGCTATGGAACTTTTGCAAACAGTTTAAACTCAAAGATATTTCTTTCATAACAAGCTTGTGAAAATGAACCGTGATTTTAAAATTTTAGAATTGTCCAAGAAAGAGAGTGATGATAGAGTCCGATTTTAGAGAAATAATTAGAGGACTAAAACATGTCTGGGTGAGTTTACGTGCCAATGAGGATAATGACAAATTTATTTTAGATTTGAAGGCACCTAAGAAAACTCTAAGGATAAGTTCTCTAGCATGAGGGGGAGCAAGATAACCATCTAGGTGTGAAACCCCGCCTAATTAAATACCGGGTGATCAGTCCTTTATTAAATTAAATCAGAATATCGAGCGGGTTCAGTCTTAGCATCACTCTTGAAAATAATTTCTTTCTTAATTCACCTAATAAATAATCAAGCGAGTGTCAAAATATTTCCATTTTTAATTTAATTAAAACCATTCCACAAAGCGTAGTAATAATAGACAACATAACATCACAACTGAACAAGACTAAATGTGACTGGAATAACTCTCCAGTTAAAATATTTCATTACCATCAAATAAAACTGATATCAATAGTCTTGACATAAATTACAATATCTGGAATAGAAATCAAATAACTAGAATACTGGGTGACATGTTCTAAATGAGATTAGACACTACAGATGAGTGAATCAACTGAAAAAGAAGAGTCTACACAAAATCTGCCTCTCCATTAGCAGCTATAACCCGTCGAGATATCCATATTCTATGCCGGCATCACTGATACTAGATACCTGATGTACAAGATACAATAGAGAATTTTTTTTTTTTAAAATAGCAAGTGCTTAACAAATGCACTTAGTAAATTATTATTTACATGTTAGCTTCTCGGGCTCTCGCTTGAGAATTCTCACCTCTCATCTAGTGTGCACGCCTAACGTACCTTATTATCTCCCTAATTAAAGTTCTCCATTAGGATTCTACCCCATATCATTTCCCTGTATTTCCCACATAATACTTATGATAATTAAACTTGTTCATTTCTCTTTAATATGAACTTTCACAACTTTAGGATTAAGTATTCACTTACTTATTTCAATCTGATCTTACTATCCATTTTTCATCTACAATTTCAAACAGTAGATTTCATCACATAATATATATTTTAATCTACAAATTTCACCCAGTACATTAATTCATATCTACTAAATGTCACACAGTAGATAATGTCACATGTGTGTGTGTGTGTGTAAATATATATATATATATATATATATATTCACTCTATAATATATACAATACTGAACCCTACCAGACTCAGTTGCAGTGCATGCATACTCTTCTATCATGTCCGAGTACATCTCGCACTGTACAAGAGACTATTGGTTTGACATCTCTCACGAACCATACATCTCATATCACAAATATTGGAGGTGAGCATACTCCCCAGCCAAATGGTTCATGCACATACCTACGCTCCCATTCAACCATCGAAACTATCATTCTCAATCGATAGCACCTGTCCAAGGTCCTATGCTAAGGGTATGAATCAAAATCCCCCCCGAAGACACATAGAGACATGACCGTCCACACGCGTAACCTACACCCTGATAGCAAGCAGCGTAGGTATGTTATACACATAATAAAAATAATATAGCTATTAACCCCACCTATATATAATAACAATAGGGCACACACACAACCCATAGATAAATATTTCCATTTGTAGTATATTTATTTCACGTATCCTACATATTTACAGCTCAAATTATATTCCTGAGCTTCTCTCATCACTCAAAGGGTAATCATTTATTTCTCGTATAAATTCAGTAGGTAAACATCCTCACCCTACTATTCCATGTCATCACAACTACCGAATTTCTATGAATTGAATTATCTTCAATTAGGTTTATTTCTCGATAATCCCTAATTCGATGTTAACCCTTTATTCCATCGCTATGGTTAATTCCATATATGCCTAAGGTTATTCCGGTAATAATAACTCCCTTACTACTGATACTAACCTTGAATCATCCTTTATTCGATTTAAACCCCAATTTATATATTTCTCCACTGTAACGAATTTTATTCACACTTGTTAGTTTCCCCCATTCCATCCCATAATATTTTTCGGGTCGTAAGTATACATTACTGCCTATCTCTTAGTCCAAATCTATTCAATTAGTCATCACCAAATATTTCTCCAAGTTGGGATTTAAATAAATATTTAAAAAGAAAATAAATTACATTTCCAGATGGAGTCGATCGATATGCTGTTTCTGGTCAATCGATCGATCAGATATTTGCCCAGATTCTGCATATGTTTACTACGGGTTTTACGCTTTTTCATAATCAAAACCATTATCAATTAATCCCAAACTCCTCATAATTCATATCAAATGATATATCAAGGTGTATAAATAATTCCTAACATTTAACAACATAAATTCATCAAGAAGTTTCAAATTAATCATGTTATTTCCCTTAAAATTCTGAAACTTCTTATTTTATCATCCCTCCAAGAATAACTATAAACCCCAGAATGTTTTTTCACCAAATGATTCCCAAATTTCGTGGATTAAACTATATATTCAAAAATATATTAATCATACATAATTCTAATTTCAAGGATTCATCAAAGATCATCTTAATTCATATAACTTTTAGAATTTTCTAAACAACCTAACATGGACAATATACATGTCAAAATTTGCAATAGTTAATCACTTGCCATTAGATTGTTGGTCTGAACCATTGAAGGATAATTATAGCCTCCACTAATTTTCTTCCTAAATCTTCACTCTAGGTTTTGTTCTTGCACAAATTCTTCAGATCTTCCCTTTAGACTCTTGAAATTCTTTTTCCATTCTCTCCATTTTCCCTCTAACTCTCTATATAATTTTCTTAACCTTTGATTTTGTGAAAATGACTATTCCCTAAGCCTAACCTTTGATTTTAATGGTGAAATCCCATTTTTGTCTTTTCACCTACCATTAAGAATGCCAAAAGTCACTTAAATAAGTCATGATTAATCTCAAAAACTTTGAAGACCCGAACATAACCTCCGGGTACTCAATTTTGACTATTTAAACCCTTCCGGACACTTTGACACCGTCAAAATGGCCGTTCAAATGACATAAAAATAATTTAATTTAATTATAGTCCTGACACGACACACACGCGCATCCCAACTTAATTACCAATATTGTCATATTCATCACTCGTAAATTCACTATCATTTGTAAAGTCATAATCATATATATTACTTTTAATCACAATTAATATTCAACACAATTCACATATTACTTTATTCTCGAGTAATATTTAAATTCGGATCAATTTTCAATTATCCCATAATTAATTCTAATTAATCCCATATTAAAAGTCATTAAAAATTACAGGGTGTTACACCAAGGATGATTGAATATATGAAGAAGGAGTCCCTAAAGTTGGAAGAGCCTAATTTTTTTCTTGAGTTTAAAATTTTGATGTTGAAAGATGATATAAAAGAATCGAGTAGTTTTGGTAGCGATGGTACTGGCTCCCATGTTTCTAATGCTTCTGTTGATAAAGCCAAGACCTTGTTTGTTTTAAAGGGTCAAACAGATCCAAGGACATTAGAAAAGTTCAATCCATAGGTATCATTCCTTAAGTTTACACACGTTCTCATTGTTGTAGGAAAGGTCACCTTAGGCATTTTAGTTATGATCCTGGAAGATGTCCTAGAAACCTGAAGTACAGTCTTCCTTTGTTTCCCAAAACTCAACTCATCAGGTTTAATTCTATCTGGGTTAGGAAATCCATTTTGGAGGCTCTAGATGTTATACTAGTTGATTCTCTCGTGCTGGCACATCTTTCTTCTCATGTTATATCTTACGCGTGATTGCTTGCATGTTTTTATTTGTCATACTCTTGTTGTGCTTCATAATATAAGTTTGTTAGTTTTATGAATGGTGTATCTTTTTTATTATAATTTTCTTTTATTGAGTCATATTGAAAAATACAAAAAGATTTTATTACGATAGTGTTTTTTGAAAAGTACAAAAAAAATTAGTTTTGTGTATTTTAGTTTTGCACATCTGGTGCGGCATATTGATGTGTTTGAATCCAATTCACTCTGTATTTCCCATATGGCTAGGACATTTGGTTATAATTACAGATACTTATATTGACCTTAATAATGTCTTTGTGGTGTTGTTTTGTACTTCATTTGCTTTGTGGATTTGACTTTGTATATGCCACCGCGCACACACGCACGAGCTTTTTGAATGTTAAATTCACATGTAAATTTGAGCTTTGTGACATGTTCTCCCATTAATTTTGACATCCACATGTTATTGTGACTATGAGGGATTTTTGCATGTAAGAATCATTGACCATGAGCGTTTGTTTAATTGTATTTAAAAATATGAGAGTGCACGGGAAAGGGATACGAAGGGACCAAAATTTCTTTGCGTGAAAGCCACCATTGTCAAGAACCCAAAATAGATTAAACTCAATAAAAGTAGAAAATTTGCCAAAATGGGCCATCATAGTTTTAATGTTTGATCACTCAAAAGAAATAACTTTAAAAGAATTGAGCAAAGAGAAAAAACAAAATATGTTATATGTTTATCCATTGAGGGAATTTAGTTGAAGATCATCGAGTTTGCACAATGAATCCTAGTTATGGTTATTTTGTCTTGATGCTATTGATTTTTATTATCATCAATATTCTCGGCATATGTGCATTGTGCTTATTTGTTTTTTAAGTTCAACTTTATCTTGTCACTTGAGGCTAAATCTTAGTTTGATAAATTTTTGCAATCAATTAGATCATGATGAAGATATTTGAGTGTTCGAATCATAATTCATTTGTATCTAGTTCATGCCCATTCATTCCATACCACATGTTTAGACACATTGATACTATTCTACTGTCCAAAGCTTATGTGTTTTGTGTCCAGTTTCCTGGTCATTTGTACCTATATAGGTGTGTTAAACATTCTTTGGTACGTTTTGCATATAATATATATGGTATCGTGTTTGGACTCATTGTGGTTTAAATTTAGTCCATGGTTATCACATACTTAGTCGTTTGGATTATTTATGCTTACGTTGTCGTGTTGTATTTTTAGTAGTTACACTTTTTTTGAAGAATTTCAAAACTTTCAAAAGTAATTGGTTGTGCTTTCCTTTAAGTTTATCATCACACGTGTGGTTTTTACATATCTTTGTGATGACATCTTACTTCTTCTATGTGATGCTTAATACTTCATGTTTAGATTCCAATCCTTTGTCTATTTCGGACAAAAAGGGGGAGATTTTGATAATGAGTTCGATTTATGGGGGAGATCCATAATGAGTTTTTGAATTTGCTTTCTCTTTCATACTTCATGCATCACGGGGTATTTTATTTTTTTCATATGTATATTAAATTGCATGAAGACAAAGATGCCCAAAGGAAGAACAAGATGAGATTGAAGACAAAGTTTCTCTTTGTCGTTCCATTTCTAGGGTGGTAAGGGCATTAGGATATTTGTCATAGAGGAGGAACTTTTTGTTATTTCGGTTTCAGCGAGTTTTGTACCGAAATAGCCAAATAGGGATATATGTAAGGGCAAATATTTTCGCTTAGGATTCTTATTTTTTTTTTTTCACTATGCCACATTTGGCTTATCCCGTTACAAACCGGCACGTGCTGACATGATGACTGAATCTCTAAAATCTCCAAAGTTCAAGACTTCTCTACATTATGAAGGTATAAACTTTTAACTTGCATGGATTTACTTACATTTATATTTGGGAGATGTTTGTTTTTTTAAAAACGAGGACTTCTTTTTAATAAAAAGTTATTTATTTACTTCGGAGATCAGCATCTCGTTCGAATGAATTGGCCTACTTGTTCAAATGCTCGTTAGGTCTACATAGAATGAACATCCAACGAGGGCCTAGTGTTTGAATTCGTTAAAAGCTCATTGGAAGATTGTTTTATTGAGATTTCTTTCTCGTTTGAACGTACTTTATTTTTGTTCAAAAGAAATTTCTTTCTCTCTTGAACGACTTCTAATTTCCTTCCAATGAATTTTCCACCTCAAATTTCTTTTCAGGTCTATAAATACGTGTTTTGAGTTCTTTTTTGTGGCACTTTGGAAAAAATGTAAGTTGAATATGTTTACCAATGTTTTTCCATCTTTTGGGTTTCCAAACACCTTTTGATTCTCACTTTTCATCCCCAAATAGTTTTATGATTCTTTTTAAAACCCTACAAAGTTTTGTATCCTAGATACACACTTGTGGAGAAAGATCTCTATGGCTGAATTTGTGAAACCAAGGAATCTTGGCATAAGAAGGCTAAAACCTAATGGGTGGATACCGAGGGTGGATTGCCACTTGTAAAAAACATTGGACTGAACATATTTTTTTAGAAGTTTTGAAGACACATCGTATTATACTTGTGGGTGTATCAAGTAGTCTCTAAGTCGATAGTCTTATAAAACTCTCTAAAGTGATGAAATATAGGTTTTACCCTAAAAATGGATTTTTTTTCTTATTTGCCGTGTGTGATTGCGTGTTCAGTTTAATTTCGGTGATTGGATCATTTAGCTTTTGTAAATCTAAGTTAATCGGATATTAAAATTTGGTAACATTAGATTTTGGGATTTAAATTGAAAATCACAAAAACAGAATTGTTTATTATGACCATACTTGTCGAGCACGGGTATTTCCACATTTTCAATTTTGCATAAAAGCATCCATCATTTAGACGCATTATCAACTATCGAAGTTAAATGGTAAACTAGAAAATGTGAAAGTTAATTTTTTGAATCTGATAAAATAGTTTTAAATTATTTTAGTAAATGATAAGATAACAAAACATTAATACTAAAAGTCATACTAGCTTCAAAATTTTTAACACGAAATCACGTTGTGTTATGGTAAAACATTACAACTCATATCAGTGAGTTCTTACCATGGTTATTTATACAACCAATTTCATAAAATTTCATATATAAATCATTTTGGTTCACTATCAATTATCACCACTGTTGATGCAAAAAACTAAACCGAATCCCATTTTTATGATCACAGATAAATAGATAAAAGTAATCCAATCAAGCACATGAGAGACAAAGATTTTTACAGTGGTTCGGCTATATGAAAAAGCCTACGTCCACTGTTATTTTATTCCCAGGGGTTTATAATAGCACAATGTGGTGGAGAGAGGGATAAAAAGGTGTGTGTCTTGTGTATGGTCTCTCATAGTTGTCAGATCCATCCATATATGATGGGGTTATAATGTATTGATGGCCTTGAGGATGTCAATATGAAAATGCCACGTATTGTCATCTAGTAGACACTTATTTATATAGTAGAAATGTACATTAAGGCTCATTAAATGAGTTGTTATCTTCATTAGTGCGTATTAAATGCATTGTTATCCTTTGATCTAGAGTTGCTCTACACGCCTTGAGTTGTTCTGCACGCCAGGTTGCTCGTTGCTCTGCACAGTTGCTGATTACTCTACACACCTGCTCGTTGTTCTGTACAGTTGCTCGTTGCTCTGCAGAGTTGCTCGTTTCTCTGCACACCTGCTCGTTGCTCTGCACAGTTGCTCGTTGCTCTGCACACCTGCTCCTTGCTCTGCACACCTTCTCATTGCTCTGCACACCTGCTCATTGCTCTACACAGTTGCACGTTGCTCTGCACACCTGCTAGTTTCTCTGCACCCTTTGAGTTACTTGGTGATAGTATGTATTAGCCACATAAGGTGACACATGTCGTCATTTAATTGGTCCACGTCAACTGACTAATTTTTGTATCAACAGAAGCCCCCAATGCTTCATGTTTGATGGTTTACTGAAAGGATGGAGCATTTATTATGCAGTGTTGCTCAGTACTCATGAAATTCTTGATCTTACTTCTTGATTTGTTCAACATAAAGTGCACTATCTCTTGGGTGGCATATGATGCAGGCTAATCGATGGTTGTTAATCGCTCTTTTGAGGAACTCTGTGTGCTATGTATCACCCCTGGGAATTTTGGATGTAGCCATGCCATAGTATGCAGCTTGTAGCTTGCCATAATGTTCAAGTATACTGATTGGTTTGTTAGCCGACCAACTGCCTCTTGTGCTGAGCAACTGAGTGTTATCTTCACGTGCCTGATTTTTCTGATTTATGCTCCTCTGAATACTTTTTCGAGCAATATACTAGCTTTTGAACCCAACTCTTCAATCTGATTAGTACCAAGCTAGTGGTGGACTTCGAAACATTTTCATACAACTTCTTCTTCAATGTTGGTCGGGAAAGTAGTAGTAAAGATCTCATTGTTGTAGATGTTGAACCTGACTCCTAAACTTCAATAGCATGTGCACAATAACTCCTGAATATACCTCTTGAACTTCTAAATACGCCTCCTGAACTTCAATAATGACTCCTGAACTTCTGAATACGCCTCCTGAATGTAACAACCCGCGTAATTTTGGGTTATTTTAATTAATTTCTGGAAAATGGAGGAAAATAAAGTTTTTGATAAAATTATTTTTATTGCTCAAATATGTTGGTTATTATTTTTAAAGGCGAGAATTTCAAACGGTTTCGAAAACAGAGTTAAAACGGATTTTAAAACAATTTTTAAATGTTTTTAACTCTTGGAGTTGTTTTAACTTCCAACTCTTCATTTCTTTGCCTTATTTAAAGGAGTCTTTTGGATTCTAACACTTAATTTATTTGCATTATAAAAGGGAGTCTTGGGCAACCTTTTAACCTACTTTTGGCACAAATTTTGGCAGCAAATATATTTTATACTCCTCTTCTTTTTATATACACATTGGCCCTTGAGATTTGTGAGTTCCAACCTTAGATTAGAGGTGTTCTTGGGGCTATTTTATTGGAGGTTCTTGGAGGAGATTTTGTAGATCTTTTGCGTTGATCTTGAGGATGTGATTATTGGTTTCTCATCATGGTTTGAGGTATGGGGTTTTACATAATATGCTCCTTAAATCTTGTGAGTGTCGTTCTCTTTGAATTCTTGTTTAATTGAACTCATATTTGAATTGATAAATTCAATGAAATCTGGAAAATAATTGTTGAAATTATTTTGATTCATGTGGTATCATTATATTGTTGATGAGCATGTTGTCATGAGATTTTAATATGGCACGGATGTTGGGCACCCGCTAAAATTCCTGTTTCCCGGGCTATGGCTTGATAAAGCATATACGGATGTGGTGAGGCCTGGTGACCCGGTTAAAGTGTTATTGAGAAATTATATTGATAAATTCTTTGAGATTTGCATTTCGATTTGAATATTCGTACTCGTGTTGTTACATTTTATTCATCGCTAACATATAATTGTTGAGCATCTTTCTTGTCGTATTGTGTACTTCCCCATATTTCCTTTTAGTGGAAGGTTAGCGCGGATTTTGGGGCGCTATGGAGATTGATTTTATCTAGGATTGTTTGGGAAAGATTTGTATTATTTTGATGTATAGAGCTTTGGAGATTTGTTTTTTTATTCGAGTTAGATAGTTGTAATTTTAATTCGAGAGACTTGTTGTATTTGAAGAATTGAGATTAGTGGATTTATATTATTGTGGGACTTAGATGCTCTATACCTTGTCACTTGTGGATTTGGATTTATTTTATCGCATTAGCGCTCCGTTCGCTCTCCCTGGGCGGGCGGGGTGTTACACTGAACTTCAATAATAACTCCTTAACTTCAAAAAGATAACTTCTGTACTTGCCTCCTAAATTTCTGAATACGCCTCCTGAACTTCAACAGCAAAAATTAACTTCTGAGCAAAAGAAACAACCCTTGAATGATGATTGGTCGGGGCCCCGATCGTGTGAGTTTGTGGAGTTGAATTTGATGCTCGACTGCATGATGTTATGAGAATGTTCCACCGAATGAATCACTAAATCTATAATAGAAGCCCCCAAATGTGGAATATAAACTTTGAATGCTTTCTTGGCCTTGAAGTATGTTGGTCTTGCTAGAAAAATAAGGCCGAGGAAATGTTCCCTGATATGACTCCCTGAGATCTTTGCATGTTTGCATTTTCATTTTCCTGGAAATACTTTGTAAGATGCTTTCCTTATTGTTTCCTGATGCATATATATATATATATGTGTGTGTGTGTGTGTGTGTGTGTGTGTGTGTGTAGAAGGACAAATTGTCCTATTTTACATAGACAATGAAACTTGCTCCACCTGTTGTCTGCTGTCCGACCAACCGGAGTTGTTATTTGCTGATTGACCGACCAATCGGAATTGGTGGTGATAGATGACCGACCAACCGTAGTTGGTGGCAATAGATGATCGATCAATCGGAGTTAGTGGTAATAAGTTTTCATTCAATCGGAGTTGGTGGTAATAAGTTTCCGACCAATCGGAGTTGGTGGTAATAAGTTTTCGACCGATCGGAGTTGGTGGTAATAAGATTCCGACCAACCAGAGTTGGTGGTAATTGATAATAAATGCTAGAGATGTTCTCGGAGCCGACCAACAGATTGTTGGGAATAAGATATAATAAATGCTGGAGTCATCCTCAACAGATTGCTGGGAATAAGATAATATAAAGGCTGGAGACCTCCTCGGAGCTGACCAACAGATTGTTGGGAATAAGATATAATAAATGCTGGAGACCTCCTCAACAGATTGATGGGAATAAGATAATATAAATACTGGAGACCTCCTCGGAGCTGACCAATAGATTGTTGGGAATAAGACAATACATGTTGAAGACTTCCTTGAAGCTGAATATATAGAGAGAGAAGAAATTTTTCGAGCTCCATGCTAAGATAAATATAAAATATGCATAGACATAAAGAATGATTTAGAATAATAATAAACTGTCTTGCTGATCTGTCGAGGCAAAATTGCATAATGCCGAACAAGAATAATATTTTCAATATAAGAATATGGCCGAGAACTTTGCTGGGCCTGATTATAAATAAGAATTGCCCCGACCAACTATCCGTTGGGGGTGAAATATACTAAATGTTATAGTTCTCCTCGGAGCTGAATATGATAATAAGTATCTCGCTGAGTTCCATGTTGAGATGAATATAAAATATGAATCCCAAGGGATATATAGAATAATTTTTACTTGAGCCGATATCTGAGCAATAATAAAATATATAGTTCCCTGCTGAGGTGAAATTTCATAATGCTGTGCAATGATAATAGTTTCCAGAAGTTTAAGATTGTTTCTGAGCATTCGTCGGTGTTGAATCTTGTACCTGTAAAAATTAATAACTTTCTTTACCATATGTATAGGCTGAATTGATTAGTTATCATGAGAATAATCTAATAAATTGTAATCAATATATGATATGTATATGCTTGAGAAATAAAAATATTAATTTAAAAAAAATGAAATAATATATGTTGGCTAATATGTCGAGGCAAAATTGCCTGATGTCGAGCAATAACAGTTTCCAGAAGTTTAAGATTGTGGCCGAGCTTTCGTCGGGATTGAATCTCGTCCCTATGGAATTTTAATAAGCTGCTCGAGCACCTGTCGAGACTAGATCAAATAATTATTGTGATGAGAATAATTATTCAGCCAAACAATATGTGATGTGTATCAGCATAAGGCAATAAAAATTTCAAAATATGAAATAATATGTTTTGTGCCAAATGTGTGTGAGATGGAGAAATTCTTATCATATATGTGCCATAAAAAGACATAGATTTTGTTGTAAAGTTATTTAATCTCCAACGACTAATCAGGTGTAAGTTGATGTTTGAAAATTATTTATCATTCTAGGAATTATTTGAAATTCAGTAAATGCTCAAATATAATTTTTTGGTCTAGAAATACTTTTGACATGAAGTTTTTGTGATTTAATAAATCATAAAATAATCAAGTATGCATTTTAATTTTAAACAAATGCTCAAATTTAAATCCGGTAAAAATATTTCTAAGTTGTTTGTTTAGACTCTTTTATTCAGTAAAAATTTTTATAGACTTAAATATATTTAAGTCCCATGCCAAATCTGAAACCCAAAAATTTAGCCGACCAACACTCAGATGTGGTGCTCTTCTTTGCCGACTTAACATTGGCACCGTGAGGTGTCGCCTGAATTTTCTTCTTTGTACAATGGTCCCGACCAGCAAGGGTGGAATTTCCAATGACATTGGTCAATGGGTTGAAGGCAATCGATCCTAGATCCCATTGTTCGTCTACCAATGAGCATCAACAGGTTCATGGATCTACGCAACGATTAAGAAAGAGAAGTCCGATGATGTCTTTGACCAGGTATATAAGGTCGGGAAGCCCCCGACCTGCGAAAATTTATCGCCGACCTATAGTAAAGTTGTTGCCAACCTTGTTTGTTCGTCATACCAGAATCTTCGATCAATATATAGGAGTTTCTGATCAACAAAATGACTAGGAGAAATTCTCTTGTTCGTAATTTAGATCAAAATAGAGGAGTAATAGTTGATGTTGATGATGTTTGTGATTGATCATTTAAGAGTTGCCGACAAACTATATAAAAGGTACCAACTTTGGCCGACTTATAGGTCTGATCCCTATAATGTTATCTACATCTTCTTTTGGTATTCGAGCAGTATCAAATGGTACCGACCAACAGCAACCCACACAACTCGGTATATCTGACTAACAACAATACCAGAAATTGAAGCATAAATATCGCCGACCAACGAATTGGTATGGCCGACCAACAATAGGTGTTGCCGACCTAAGCGAACATTACTGATGGATCTTTGTCGATCATAAAAAATGAATTGGTAAAATTACCGACCAACATAAAAGACCAGAATTTTATAATCGAGGAGGAATTTGGTTGACCATTGATGCCGACCTAAAAAAAAAGTCTCGGATCAACAAATTGTAAGTCGTGGAGATCCTTTTGATGTATAATACATGATGCCGATCAAAAAATATGTAGATCGAGAATCTTTTCACCCTGTGAAATATTGTCGTCGACCAATAAAAGAGGTCCAGTGCATTTTCCAGCTAATTAATGGTCATCTCAGTGTGTTTGGTGACTAATAAGGCGGTGCCGATGTGTGGACCTGATGTTTCCTGATCGTCAAATTCTGCCAACATATGGGGTTTTCATACTTCGTCTTAGCTAAGGAGTATCAGGTGGTGCTGACCAATTCCGGTACCGACCTTCTTATTTTCCGACCAATAATAGCTATCGCCGACCAACCAAATGAGGTCGGGAAGCCTTCGTTCTGATCCTCCGACCAAGTACATATGGTCAGGAAGACTTTGTTTTGTATAAAACTTATTGTTGAACTACTGTAGAGACCACATACCAATTAATAAGTGCAGCCTACCAGTGATTTCATCTCCCACCTGTGTAACACATGCTTCCGAGAAGCAATAGGTATTGCTGACCAACTAATGGGTACTGCCGACTTTTGCAACTATTGAATCGCCGACCAAGAAAAATGGTGAGATCAACTTGCTGATCAACAAAAGATGTCCAGGTATTACAGTAGTAGCCGACCAACGTATAGTAGCTATCGTTGTATCCATTTGTCGCATATAAATGCTGACTAGGACGGTTGGACCCGTTTGAGCTGATGGATTAAGAGTTATCGGTTGAAGTTACCTGAGAAGATAAAAAACATTCAATGTGTCCACCGCTTCATCTTTCAGAAGTTGAGAAGTCTTGACTAATTTGAATTGTAAATTTCATATCAATTTTTATGTTTTCACTCCTCAACTTATTTCCCACCATGGTTGTCCTGTTTTTATTGACGATTAGGGTTTTTACCAAACCCAAGTACTGAGGTACCAAAATTCTCCATTAAAAGTATCTCGCTGCTTGAATATATAAATTCAGATATCTGATTGAAGTTTTCATTCCAAATTTTGCCCATAGTCTCAAATTGAGGTGACTTCATGTGATAATCAAGAATCGTATTCATGCCAATTTATTTTTCAACTTCATCTGGATACGGGTAATTGGGTATTTAAGAGAGAGAAAAGTATCATATATGATTATGAATTATCACGTATTCAGGGAGTCATTGAAGACTCATTACCAGATTCATCTCAAAATTAACAATGGAAATTATATTGCAAATTGACAGAGGAATACAATTGAGTATACGATTAATTCATATGAATAAAATGATGTGGTTAATATCTGTGCAGAGAAAATTATTTTTCTGAAGAAAGAGAAAGTGGATCTCATTTTTATGATTTTTGTTGCTTGTTCCCTTAATTGATTCAAGATCTGATGCTTAATTGACGTTCCGGTGAGTCGAAATCAAACATGTTATAAAGGATATATTCTCACAGAAACATATTTGGAAAGAGAAATGACTTTTTATCTTCTAAATATATAAAAAATGATATGACCCATATGTGAAACATTTTTGTTCAGAAAATTTTCAAGAGGATCCGCAATTGAAGTTAATTAGCTATGATGAAATTAGATCGAAAGCTGATATCAAGACGTCGGTACCACCACATACCATACAATCAATAATGAAAATTATCTAAAATTGCCATTGTTGCACTGATTTGTAAATAAATAATATGATTAACATCTATGCAAAGAGAAACATAACGAATTTCTTGAATAAAGAGAAAATAGATATGGGTCATGATTTCCAGGAGTACTTGTTCTTAATTTTAACTTTTTCCTATTCTCTGATTACAGATAGAAAAATATTATTGTTGATGTAAAAAATTAGATTTGACCTAATTATTTTAATCAAAGATAAAAATGAGTAAAGAAATAAGACTGTAGATTTTTAAAGTGGTCCAGCCTTAAGAGAATGGCCTTCATCCACTGTTTTTGTATTACTGATTATTTTGCCTGTAATTCTCGACAAACGATTTTACCAAGAGATTCAGCGTGTCCCTCTAATGGGTGGATTACAATGTATTTATAGCCTTGAGGTTGTACATGTGAAAGAATAATTCATAGTTGTCCAGTAGGCGTATACATCTGTACAATAATAACTGTACATTTAATGCGCAGTTATTTTTTGGTTTTCCTTTATGCGTACGCCATAAGTATTTGAGTTGCTCGGACCGACTTAGTAGCTCGGACCGTCTAAGTAGTTCTACACGCTTGAGCTGCTCGGGGCCCTGGGCTCCTCGTGGATTTTTAGTTGCTTGGTGATCTTGAGTTATTTTGAGTATAGTAGTTCCTCGGGAGGATGAGTAGCTCGGTATAAACATTTACAGTTGCCATCTAGGATGACACGCGTCTTCAAATAATAGGTCCATATCAGCAGAATAAATTAGATATTAACAGACCCCCCAATGTTTCACAGTTCGAGGTTGAGGAGGAGTGTGGAACATTCTTCTCGAAATATGGCGGGATTAAATAGTCATCCTGAATTTTAGGACTGTTTTCCTTGTATTTATTTCTTCTTTGAATTCATAGAATCATACTTCACGAATATTTTGAATTTTTCTAACTGCTTCGGTTTTCGTGCCCTTTTTCTCCTTCTAGGCGCCGGTAACGCAAACGTCTTTCTTTGTAATCATTATTTTTACCCATTCCAAAGGTAAGGTATTTAAGCGCTGTAGAAAATCCTATTGTCTTTTACTTTTTCAAATCTGTATCTTTGGACTATTCATTTCTTCTCTATCTTATGCGTTCGTTTCTTCCATCGTTCGTTGTCAAGTGATTCACTCCTTTCCTGTAAAATTTTCTTCTTTTTCTTTTATTTACTTTGTTCATCATGGTTTACCTTGTTGAATCTCTTAACAAATTTCGCTCTGAATTTTCGATTCCTTCATGGGTCATATTGGAAGAACTTTCTGAACCCTCTGACTATTTTTCTTTGGATGGGGGACATTGGTTCCCAAGTCTCTTTATGGTCGAATGCGGCTTTTCTTTTCCTCTAAATCCTTTATGTTTGGAATTCTGTCAGTATTTTGACGTTGTTCCTGCAAAAATAGCTCCAAGTACCTGGAGAATAGTTAATGGAGTTCATAGGTTGAACCAACTCCAGGGAACCCGTTTAGGGATTCCAGAGATATTGTATTGCTACAGATGGGTTATTAGCGATAGTACTTTTTATTTGAAAACTAAGTTTTTGAATAGGGCCTTAGTTGTCAATCTTCCTGATGCCAACAGGGATTATTTTGAACATGGAATAGTAATGAAAAATTGGCAACATCCTCTATTAAATGGAGATGATGTATATCAAGTCCTAGATGTCCTCCTTATGGCAATGGGATAGGTTATTTTTATTTTCGTTCTATTTTTTAAATTATGTTTTCTTCATGTTTGATAAAATGCTTCACTGATATTTGATTTTTGATTATTTGCAGTTACCAGCAAGAGAAAGTCTCCCAAAGAAACTGATGTTAATTTAAGTCATCTAAAACTTATTTGGACTTTACACCAATCCGTTACTGATGCACATATCAGATCAACCTCTTATATGTTGCAGTATAAAAGATATACTTCATCCTTCACTGCTCGTCCAGTGGTGGTTGACATCGACGAAGTACTAGCTTCTGAAACTAGTATGGAAGGTTCCTCCCCTGAATCTAATATTCCCCTTAGTAACATAATGAAGAGAATAAGAGCTACTGCCTTCTTTGACAAATCAGACTCTACCAATGTGGAGGCAAAGAAAAATAAACAAAATGTCCCAGAAGAAGGTACAAAAATTATTAATGCGCCTCCTCATGCTGCTACTGAGAAAGTTGTTGAGAAGCCCCCTGTGGCTCCGAGCAAGGATGTTGCGATCTCTCCTCAAAATGAGGTTATTGTTATTTCTCCAACAAAGACATCGTCTTTAGTTGAAACTGTTCCTTCTCCCCCAAGGAGATTGAAGAAAAGTTCGTTTGAGAGGCTTGTTGGGCTTATCCTTCAACCTTCAAATATTGAAAGTGGAGTTCCCACTTTTGTTCCTCCGACCTCTACCATGGGCTCTGTGAAGTCTTGGATTATCTCAGAAATCTAAGGTATTGAAGACACTCTTCCTCGTGACAGGTTCACTGCCTTGGCAGCTCAACATATTGCCTCAGTAAGTATTATTAGTCTAAGTTTTCACTTTTCACTGATATGTCCCTCTATTAACTCAAAATTATTTTTTTTTTCAGCTGCTAACATGTTTCAACAGTATTCTGAAGAAGGATGAGGCTATTAAAGATTCAAGCTCCTCAGGAGGTGTAGAGGAAGCTTTTGTTGGTCTAACTTAGTCCTTAAAGGACTCTCGTCAGAAGTATGAAGAAGATAGAGTGGCTTGGGAGAAGCAACTCAAATCCATCGAGCAAGAGAGAGATCGAGCTGTGGAGGCCTCCAAGGGGTTGGAGCAAAAAATGAAAGAATTTGAGAAGAATAATAAAAAGTTTGAGGATAAGCTCAAAAATGCTGAAGAGCTTGAGAATAAGCTAAAAATTATTGAAGAGGAAGTTGCTAGACTTCATGAGGTTGATCGCCAGAAGGAGTAGGTGGAAGGGAAGTTGAAAGTTATCGAAGAGATCCTTAGAGAAAGGACCTCCTTGGAAAAATAAAAGAGGAAAAAGGTTGTCCAAAAATCATTCAGTACTGGGTAGGCTAAGGGCTGGAACAAGGTCTTGGCTGCCATGACTTCGTAATTGGAGTATGGCAGCCTCAAGTATTTTAGGGATAGATGGGTTACTGCTTTGAAAGAGATAAAAATTACTGGGAATTCAGAATTGTTCCAGTGACACATTCATGGCCCTCCTCCCTCTCCTGGGGAAGAAGAAGAGGACGAAGCCGCCTCAGAGGAATCCTCCATGATGATTGGAGATCAATTTCTGCCTGTTCCAGCTATTCAAACATTTTACGAGCAACTTCAGCCCACAAGTACCTCAGTCGAGCAACTGCCACTATCTTCCGAGCAACCAGCCTCCTCATCCCAGTTTTCTGAAGAAGTTATAAAACACAAGGAGAATGTGTAAAGTTGCTCGGATTTTAATTTTGTTATTCCTTTTGAATGTAACTTTAATATTTGTATATACCTTTTGATGAATAAAAATTTGAATTTTTGGTTGTTCATATTGACTTTCTTCTTCTTGTCCTATCTTTATCATTATTGATCCTGTTTATGGCTTCTCTTTGCTAGTTTATAGCCAATATGGAGCTATTATCACCTCATGACACAGAACTGATAAAGAAATGTAATGATTACTTCACAGTTGGTCATGCACATCTAAATGAGGCTCAAATCATTGATATCCTTGGTCTAGATACTTCTAAACAAACAGTCGAAGCTTACCAATATCTGAAGTGTCTGCTCGATCGAGTTGTTGCCAATAACATAGCTTATTATGAGATGATTAAGGATCTTCAAGGAACTATAGAGGAACTCCAACAGCAGTACAAAGAGTCCTCCCTGCTTTTTCACCAAGGGTATGAGAAGAAATATCAACAGTTAAATGCTGAAAAAGGGTGTGATCAATTCATCGCTGCATACGAGAAGAAAGAGAGCATTCTAAATCTTGAGGTTGAGGAGCATAGGCAAATCTCTAAACTATTGGAGGAGGACACAATATTTTACAAGGGGATATATCCTAACTAAAATTTGCAGCACCTTCCTCAGGAGCTTTGGTCCCTGTCAATGATGAAGGTTTCTCTTTTTTGGAAGTAGAGAATGCCAACTTGCGAGATGAGTTGGAAACTTTGAAAAGAGTTGGACCTTCCACCTCTACTCACAGACGAGCAAGATCTTCTTCTCGGGGATGAGCAAGGGCTGGTCGGATCTCTATTAAAGATGGAAGAACTCAAGCAGCTTTGGAAAATCAGGCAGTTCAATTGATGGAAAAGAACCAAGCTCTAGCAGAGATGTCCAAGAAAAATCTGAACCTTAACGAGAAACTTTCCATACAAAGCTCTGCCTTGGAAAATAAGGAAATCCTGGTGAAGAATATCCACGAGCAGCTGGAGAGGTTAACTTACCGGTTCCACAAATAAACCAGATAATTTTGGATGGCTGGCTACAATGAAGCCCTTTACCATCTTGATGATCAGTTTCAACAATCAAATAATGAAGGGTACAAGTAAGGGTAGCTGAATGCATTGTGCGTGCTAAAAGTAGAGCGGGGTCATTACTTATGGGATTATTATGATCTTGGATTTCTTGAGTTGCCCGTGCCTCCTTTTAAGCTCGACATGAGTTGGATTCCTGCTCGGGCATTTCCTTAGTGCTTGATTTCAAAGTACCTTGGTGATTACAGTCTTCATTTAAATTTTGACATATCCCGCCCAGAGCATTTGCTTGATCGGCCATCAGTGATGAATGTTCGAATGCTTCAAGATGTAAATTTTATAAACTCTCCTTATGCTTTAGAATACCCTCCTGCTGGAGTAGAACCTGTTTCGAAGGTAGAGGGAAAGAAACCTATAGAATAGTGTTTGTTTATGTAATCAACTTCATTTATGTAATCTGAAATTTATCATATGTAATTTGTTCTAGTTTTAATGAAGATATCTTTAGTTTTCTTTGCAATTTTAATTGTTATTGGTTTGGAAATATTTTATGAAATATCTTATTTTTAATGGCGAATACATATGTATATCTATAAAAAAGACAAAAAATATCCTGTGTTATTACCGACCAACCGGAATTGGTGGTCATTTGCTTCCCGACCAACCTAGAGTTGGTGGTAATTAGTTTGCCGACCAACCGGAGTTGGGGGTCATTGCTTCCCGACCAACTTAGAGTTGGTGCTAATTAATTTGCCGACCAACTTGAGTTGGTGGAAATTGATTTGCCAACCAATCGGAGTTGGTGGTAATTTCTTCCTGACCACCTTAGAGTTGGTGGTAATTGCTTTACCGACCAACCGGAGTTGGTGGTAATTGCTTCCCGACCAACATAGAGTTGGTGGTAATTGATTTGCCGACCAACCAGAGTTGGTGGTAATTGATTTGCCGACCAATCGGAGTTGGTGGTAATTTCTTACCGACCAACCGGAGTTGGTGGTCATTGACTTGTATAGTGTGTAGCACTAATATTCCAAAAAATTTTAACGAACAAAGAAAATGGGAAAACCTCACTTTATTCATATTGAAGAAATTGTATTACATAGAAATTTCAATTACTGATAATACTTTCGAAGATGCTCTGCATTCCATGCATTCTTGAATTCTTCTCCTTCCAAGGTTTCAATCATATATGTCCCTGGACAAACAACTTATGTCACTCTGTAGAGACCGTGCCAGTTCACCTCTAGTTTATTATGCTTTTGGATTACTTTCTTCAACACATAATCCCCTTCCTTCAAATCACATATCTTGACTCTTTTATTGTAGAACGAAGCTATTCGTTGTTGATACGTGGCATTTCTTATAGATGCTTCTTCTCTGACTTCTTCTAGCATATCTAGATCTAATCTTCTCATCAAATGACTAATAGGAGAATTGAATTTAAGTACCCTATGTGTAGGTAGACCTAATTCAACATGTATGATGGCTTCACTCCCAAATGCCAGCATGTATGGGGGATCTCCAGTTGTTGTTCGTGGTGTGGTGCAATATGCCCAAAGCACAGACTGTAGCTCGTTAATCCAATTTGCCTTTGCATCATCCAGTCATTTTTTAAAACCATTTAGCAACGTTCTATTTGTCACCTCAGTGTGTCCATTGCTTTGGGGATGACCTGGTGCAGAATGGACCTTCAATACATTAGATTATTGACAATATGCAGCCAATTCTTTGTTGTCAAACTGGGTTCCATGGCCAGTAATGAACGCATGTGGGAGGTCGTATCTATAAATTATATTTTTCCCAATAAATTAATAGACTTTGTTGTATTTCACATCAATGAGAGGTTCATCTTCCACCCATTTAGTAAAATAATCCACTGCAACCGCTAAGTATTTGAATCTTCCTTTAGTTGTTGGCAGTGGTCCGACCAAGTCTATTTCCCATATAGAGAATGGCCAAGGGGATGTTATGGGTGTTAACAATGCCTGAGGAGTTCTTCGGATGGACGAGAAACGTTGGCATTTGTCGCATTTTTTAGCATAAGCTGTGCAGTCAGCCCTCATCGTCGACCAGTAATACCCCTGTGTGGTTATCCTTCGTAAGAGCGTTCGACTAGCTACATGATCTCCACAAGACCCCTCATGAACTTCTACGATCAAGTCTTTCACTTCGAAGGGATGAACACATCTTTGTAGCGCTTCTATAACTCCTCGTCTATATAAAATACCATTGGTTAGTACATAACGAGCATCTTTGAACTTCAATTTCTTAGCTGCGAGTTTATCAATTGGTAAAGTTCCTTCTTCAATACAGGCCCTGATGGGATCTATCCATGATGGTCCCAAATCAAGAGCAATGAAGTTCATGACCAGATCTTCATCTATGCTCCGACCAGCTAGAATCTCTATTGGGATTGTTCTTTGTAGCTCGGTGCATGTGGCTGATGCTAATCAGGCTAGTGCGTTTGCTCTTGCATTCTCTAGTCTTGGTACTCTGACCAACTGAACAACCATAAAACTCAATACCAATTCCATTGCTTTCGCATGGTACTTGATCATCAACTCTCCTTTTGCCTCATATACTCCAAGAACCTAATTTACGATTAACTGCGAATCACTAAATACAACAACCTGCTCTGCCTTCATTGTTCTGGCTAGACTTAAACCTGCAATCATTGCTTCATATTCGACCTCATTATTTGAAGCTTTAAATTGAAAGCGCAGAGAATACTCCATATCGACCTCATCTGAACTTTTCAAAATAATCCCTGCTCCACTACCTGCATTGCACGAAGAGCCATCTACATACAAATTCGATATGGGTAACTGATCATCGAATTTTTGATCGGATCCTCGGTGGAATATTTGTTGCTTCTTTATATCCTCCTCTAGCTCTTCTTGTTGCTTGACAACCATCTTTTCTTGCTCGTCAACCAATTTAAGTCGGTCGGGGTTTAAATTTGATGATCCTGTAACATCCACAGGCTGGTCGATATTAAACTTCTGCTCTTTCGAGGTGTCAGGACAGGTGAACTCTATGATAAAATCTGCCACTACCTGCCTTTTAAGCGACGATCTAGGATCATAAACTATGTCATATTCACCAAGTTCTACTGCCCAGTACATCAATCTCCCTGATTTTTTGGTTTATGAAGAGCTTGCCTTAACGTCATATCAATATACACGACTATGGTATGAGCTTGTAGATATGGCCTCATTCTTCTACTCGCTTCGATCAACGCTAGTGCTAACTTTTCCAGTCTTGGATATCTGATCTCTTCTCCTCAGAAGGCCTTGCTAGTGTAATAGATTGGTTTTTGTACTCCGTCCTCCATTCTTATTAACGCCGATCTCACTGCATTTTCTGAAACTGCTAGATACAAGTATAGTCTTTCTCCCATCACTAGTCTGGACAACCATGGAGGTGCTCCCAGGTATTTATTCAACTCTTCAAAGGCCTTCTCGCATTCATCATTCCATTCAAACATTTTCCAGAGTGTTTTGAAGAATGGGAGACATCTATCAGTTGCTCGTGACACAAATCTATTAAGTGTTGCAACTCGCCCTGTGAGACTTTGCACTTCCTTCTTCGTCGTTGGAGATCGTACCCCCAATAGAGCCTTGATCTTTTTAGGGTTTGCTTCAATACCTCGTCGGTTGACAATATACCCGAGAAACATGCCTTCTCATACTCCGAATGTGCATTTGGTAGGGTTCAACTTCATTTGATATTTATCTAGTTGATCAAAGGTCTGGCCTAGGTCAATTAGTTGATTAGCAGCTTTCTTTCTCTTCATCAGCATATCGTCAACATACACCTCCATATTGTGACTGATTTGCTCTGTAAACACCTTGTTCATCAACCGCTGATACGTTGTACCTGCATTTTTAAGTTCAAAAGGCATAACATTATAACAATAAATTCCCCTTGGGTGACAAAAAAGGTAATCTCCTTGTCTTCAGACTTCATTTTAATCTGGTTGTAACCAAAATAAGCATCCATGAAACTTAAAAATTCGTGTCCTGAGGTAGCATCCACTAATTGATAGATTCGAGGTAGAGGGAAATGATCTTTTGGACAAGCTTTATTAAGATCAGTAAAGTCCACACACATCCTCCACTTGTTGTTTTTCTTCTTTACCATCACCACATTAGCTAGCCAATCAGGATATTTGACATCCTCAATAAAACAGGCTTTCTGAAGCTTCTCGACCTCTTCTTGTACAGCTTGGTTCTTTTCAGGGTTGAACACTCTTCTTCTTTGCTTTACTGGCTTGATTTCCTTGTTCACATTAAGCTCGTGACATAGGAAGGCTGGGTCTATCCCTGGCATGTCTTCGTGGATCCATGCAAAAGTTTGTTTCCTGCTTCTTAGGAAAGCTATCAATTCCCGTTTTAATGGGGCATATAACGACGCATCGATTTGAGTTGTTCGTTCCGGACGTTCGTCGTCCAGAATGATATTTTCAGTAGCCTCCATAACTTGACCCTTAACGCGCTGAGGCTCATCTCTTCGGTCTAAAGTCTCAATCTCCGCATATTCTATCTCATCTACGTGATAAGTAGTAGTCCTCTTCCTAGATTCTTCAAGCTCTTCCTGCTCAGTAGATGAATAGTAGCATTCTCGAGCTACTTTTTGGTTGCCCTTCACCACTCCTACTCCAAAGTTGGTTAGGAATTTTAAACATTGATGTACAGTAGATGGTACTGCTTCGAACTTCTTCAAACCTACTCTTACCATGATGATATTATAAGCTAACTGGATATTTTTATCCATCAAGAAAAAGTGCACTCTTTCTGTTCGATAAGCAGGCCATGTACCGATGAACATATCCAACTTGATCGTCCCGAGTGGAAAAACTTTCTCGCCAGTAAAAATGAGGAGGGGCCTATGATATGGCTCCAACTGGGATAGTTTTAGGTTCAAACTGTCAAAACATGGGTAGAACGTAATATCTGCTGAGCTACCATTATCTACCAATACTCGTGAAATTACTACTTCCTTCATCCTCATTTTGATCACCAATGGGTAATCATGAGGATATAACACACCTAGAAGGTCGTTCTTAGAAAAACCGATGACCAGTTTGTCTTTGTTCACCTTCCTCGGGTGATCATCTTCAGCTAGATTTATTCGTTGAATGTACGAACAAGCTTGAGACTCATTGAGGTAAGCTTTCCTCTCTGCAGTAAGGTCTCCACCTCCTACATCTCCACCTGTAATGACATTGTAATCAAATGATCCAAAACGAATTGAAAATACCTCATGTTCTGGTTGTCTCGGTCTTTTAGGGAGATCGGGGTCATCTTCTGGATCATCTTCATGATCCCTTTTCTTGTCATCTTTTACTCGGAGAGGAGATTTAGACCTTTGCCTTCCTCTTTCATTGGTTCGACCACCGTTTTGACGATCAACATACTTGGACAGTTTTCCTCATCTAATGAGTGCTTCAATTTCATTCTAAAGAGCTATACAATGCTTGGTCGTGTGACCATGATCTTTATGGAATTCGTAATATTTAGACTTGTCTCTCTTATCAGGATCTGCCTTCATTTTTGCTGGCCAAGCTAGTTTATCGTTGTTCTTGATCTCTTCCAGAATGTGATTTATATCCACCTTCAAGGGAGTATAATTTCTGTATTTTTCATCTGTTCCAATGCTTTCTTACCCTTTGATTTCCTGTTACCACCATTGTTCTTTTGTTCCTTCTTTTCAGTTTTACCATCCTCCACCTTGATATCCTTAGTGTCTGCGTTCTTCTTCGCAGCCATGGCCTCCTCGACATTCATGATTTTTGTTGCTTTTGCCATCAATTCCGTCATGGTCCTGGGTGGATCTTTATCTAAAGTATAGTACAATTTATTGGGCAACAATCCACTCATCAAAGAAGTAATTGCAGTTTTCTCCTCGTAATCAATTACTTCCAGTTTCTCATTATTAAAACGAGTAATATAATCCCTGGTTCTCTCACCTGACTTCTGTCTAACACTTAGCAAGTGTGCTACTCGTTTGACTGACTTAGCTCAAAAATAAAAATTTCCAATGAAGAGCTCTACTGGCTGATAGAAAGTCGCAATTTTCGCCCGATGAAGGTTATTATACCACATCTGAGCAGATCCAGTAAGGGTTCCTAAAAATTCTCGACGTCACATCTCGTCTGGAACAGCATAGATATCAGCAGCTGCTTGGTATTATTCTATATGGAGAACATGATCAGTTTTTCCATCATATTTTGGTGTTACTACTGGGGCCTTGAATTTCGACGGTGTGGGAAAATCCACAATCTCTTGTATGAATGGAGTTCCTCGGACAAAGGTCCTTTGTAGAGGATTCTTGGTTTTACCCATCTCCCCTAATCTATCCTCCAACCTTTGAATTGAGTCTTTTCATGCATCACTTCCTTCTTCGATCCGATTGGTTCGATCAACTGATCATGTTGAATTAGCCTCTTGGGATTGGGCAGAGCCTTCCTTCATATCAAATGGTTGTTGAGAATTCCTCGACACAATCCTAGGGGGACTTCTATTCCTCCTAGGACCTAGGAAATCAAAAGGTGAGACTCTACCTAATCTTTCAAGAGAACTTGTCCTCTCTGGGGATAGAGTGATGTTTTGTTGAGTATTTGTAGCTCGTACCGAGGAAGTCCATCCAAGATGATAAGAAGGATCATTGGATCTCTCAGTACGATATGAATCGGTGCGTTTGGACTGGGATTCTTCTGGGAATAATGTTTTTTCTTCACGAAGAGAGTAAACGAGTGTTTCTCTGAACGCTTCGTTGCCCTGATTGGGCTGGTATTCCGTCTTGAACGGTTTGTATGAGTTGACGCATGGTTTCTTGTATGGTTGTTTGCCCTTGGGCCAAATTAGCCATTATACCAGCCAGATCTTGAACATTTGGAGGAGTAGATGGAGGATTTGGAGGGATCCCAGCGTTTCGATTACTGGATTTCGGATGATCAGCCATTGGTGATGAATTATTTTGGTGAAAAATGATAATTACAATCATTTCCCACAGACGGCGCCAATCTGTTGATGTAAAAAATTAGATTTGACCTAATTATTTTAATCAAAGATAAAAATGAGTAAAGAAATAAGACTGTAGATTTTTAAAGTGGTCCAGCCTTAAGAGAATGGCCTACATCCACTGTTTTTGTATTACTGATTATTTTGCCTGTAATTCTCGACAAACGATTTTACCAAGAGATTCAGCGTGTCCTTCTAATGGGGAGATTACAATGTATTTATAGCCTTGAGGCTGTATATGTGAAAGAATAATGCATAGCTGTCCAGTAGGCGTATACATTTGTACGATAATAATTGTACATTTAATGCGCGGTTATTTTTCAGTTTTCTTTGATGCGTAAGCCACAAGTATTTGAGTTGCTCGGACCGACTTAGTAGATCGGACTGCTTAAGTAGCTCGACACGCTTGAGCTGCTCGGGGGCCCTGGGCTCCTCGTGGCTTTTTAGTTTCTCGGTGATCTTGAGTTATTTGGAGTATAGTAGTTCCTCGGGAGGTTGAGTAGCTCGGTATAAACATTTATAGTTTCCACTTAGGATGACATGCATATTCAAATAATAGGTCCATATCAACAAAATAAATTTGGTATTAACAATGATAGAAATAAAAAATGTTTCGAAATGTGGCTCAAAATCAACAATGAAAATTTTCAACAATTTGACACAGTTGTGAAGATTTATAGATAAAAATTATACAGTTCCTTAATAGAAACGTTGTGGTTATAATCTGTTTTAGACGTTTATTCTTAGTCAAAAATATCAGATATTAAAATATCAGAATTAAATCAGCGAATAGATGTGTTTGCCTTATTTCCTGTTTTGTCAGTGATTTAAATATTCGCATAATTATAGGAATACAAATAAGGGATTCAACCGTTGTTGATAATGATCATTAGTATTGTGATGCGTTTAATTACAAAATGGGAGATAATACAAAAAAATAAGTGATAGGACTTATCTGTGCGACTTTTTCCCATGAATTACGCCTTTGTTTGTCACCACTTCTTCAAATTTGTTTAGGATCTGGTGTTCTATTGAAGATCCACTGAGTAGGAATGAACCCTATCCTAACGTATTTGTTCAGAAAATTTTCAGGTAGATCCATATATGTAAGGATTTGTATAATATTTATGAGTCTAAAATTCACCAGATCCCCAAATTGAAATCGATCACACTGTTAGTGCATATAAAAATTATGACTAAATTAAAAGATTTCCCAATGAATCAAATATGTATATACTCATGTAAAAGAAATTTATGAATACAGAGAAATTATTTTATCTCCTTAAAAAAGAAATAATATAATATGTACACAAATTTCTCAAACTTTGTGATTATGAAATATACATTTATGCAGATTTGTAAAAATTGATTCAACAATTTGCGAATATAAAATCATGATTGAATTAAAAGATGTATGCACAATATATAATTGATTATACATAGAGAAAATAAAAAACTTAGCTTTTGATGGAGAACAATGCTTGTAACACGTTCCCACAGATGGCGCCAATCTGTTGATACAAAAAACTGGACCGAATCCCATTTTTATGATCATAGATAAATAGATAAAAGAAATCCAATCAAGCACATGAGAGACAAAGATTTTTAAAGTGGTTCGGCTATAAGAAAAAGCCTACGTCCACTATTATTTTATTCCCAGGGGTTTACAATAGCACAATGTGGTTGAGAGAGGGAGAAAAAGGTGTGTGTCTTGTGTATGGTCTCTCATAGTTGTCAGATCTATCCCTCTATGATGGGGTTACAATGTATTTATAGCCTTGAGGTTGTCAATATGAAAAGGCCATGTGTTGTCATCTAGTAGACACCTATTGATATAGTAGAAATGTATATTAAGGCTCATTGAATGAGTTGTTATCTTCATTAGTGCGTATTAAATGCATAGCTATCCTTTGATCTAGAGTTTCTCTACACGCCTTGAGTTGCTCTGCACGCAAGGTTGCTCGTTGCTCGTTGCTCTGCACAGTTGCTCGTTGCTCTGCACACCTGCTAGTTGCTTTACACCCTTTGAGTTGCTTGGTGATAGTATGTTTTAGCCACGTAAGGTGACACATGTCGTCATTTAATTGGTCTACATCAGCTGACTAATTTTTGTGTCAACAATCACCATTATTATTATTATTATTATTATTATTATTATTATTATTATTATTATTATTATTATTATTATTATTATTATTATTATTATTATTATTATTATCATCATCATCATCATCATCATCATCATCATCATCATCATCATCATCATCATCATCATCATCATCATCATTGACCATTTCCTTACCAAAAATAAAACTAGTTTTGTAAAGTACAAATAATTTGAAAAAAATCTCAAAAGTGAAAAACCAAATAAACTTTAAGTAAGTGTTTATTTTATTTTTAAAATTTATTTTTTAATTTAAAAAGTAAGTTTTATACCACAAGACATTAACTTTTACAAAGAAAAAGCTACTAATACAAAAAAAAAAGTGTTTCTAAGGTCTAAAGTGAGGAAAAAAAAAAGTAAAACAATTATAGTAGTAGATTCAATATTCACCCAAATGTTGTTGGACTCTCATTCCCATGTTTTTGTGTAAAACGTTATACCATTGGTTCTAATTACACATTATTCCAAAGAACTGATATGTACATGCTGCTAATATAAATTTAAGTCTTCAAAACCATGTGATTTGTCAAATAGTAAAAAGTATTGAACTTTAGATAATTATTATAAATGTAACAATGAAGGCAAACCACAATTCTTGAACAAAAAAACTAACCCATGAATCAACCCACTAAGAACAAAAACCTACCCTGACAAAAAAAAATAGCATGTTAGTAGAATCAAATAAACAGTGCTAGTGGTGACCCGTGCGATGCACAAAAGTACGACACATTTTAAACGTTCAAAATACATTTTTGAAAATATGATCAAGTATTAATTCTTTTTGAAAATTATCATGTCCCTATAATGTAATAATAAAGATTATGTTTAACCCAAGACACATCTATAAAATAATTATCCATAATAAAATTTTTGAAAATGTAAGTAAATCATGAATAAATTCAAAATCCAGTGTATATCGACCAGATGTTATCTTAGCCCCAGTGAATCTAAAAAATTATCATATCCCAAACAACCCTTGTGCCACTGTCTTACACTATACATGGACCTCCCTTAATATCTAAACAACACCACAATGAAAATCCAATCTATTATAAATGTTGTATTTATATCCAAGAATAAAAACTACTGAGCTATTATTGTAAACAAATGTATGCACACCATTTATATCAATAGGTAAATGCAATTGAATAATCAAAACTTTTTGTTTCGTAACTTTACTTCCTTATTATTTCATACATGCTATAACACATACTTATACAGAAATATTATAAAGGAGACAGAAATCCACTAAGCCACTACATTATAACTCTTACAACTACACTATAATTGTCCATTATATACATAACTATCTAGCAGCACGTCGGTGGTCTCTTGGCATAGGTGCTTACTTTTCATAATTGTTTACATGCATGTGCATGTTCTTTAGACTATTTGCATTCACCTGTTCCATAACTATCTAGCGGCACGTGGGTGGTCTCTTGGCATAGGTGCTTACTTTTCAAAATTGTTTACATGCATGTGCATGTTCTTTAGACTATTTGCATTCACCTGTTCCATATCATTCCCCCTCAAGCTTGTTACGGATGAGCTGGAACTGAGGAATGGGTAGCGTCTTGGTAAAGATATCTGCAAGTTGAGAATGTGTTGGGATATATTGCATGATGAGTTTGACATGTTCCACCTATTCTAAAAAAATGGTAATCCAATTCAATATTCTTAGTGCGAGCATGTAAGACTACATTGATGGTCATATACAACACACTTATATTATCACAAAGTAATGTAGGTGGCATAACGCAATAAATCCCAATATCAACAAGAACATATGAAAACCAAGTTAATTCAGCAGTGGAAACTACTAGTGCACGATATTCATCCACGCAACTTAACCGGGTATAACGCCCCGACCCATATTTAAGATTTACCCTTGAGTTGACTGGTACCGATCGAGCATTAGGTGTGAGGTGCAATGAAACAACCTAAATAATGTTGCTAGTTCGGTTTTATTTTAAATTAATATTTTACTTGTTTAGTGTGCGAGTCCAGTTTCAAGATAAATTATGTGTGGGACCTAGGGGAAGAACCCGAGCCCAAGTAACAGAGATACTAGTGTAAAATAAATAAAGTACACTTTCATGTACAATGTCCACAAAATACGAACCCCCACCCAACCTACCATAACAAAGAGAGGGTGTGAGTCTATGCCAAGTGGGAATATACAAGCAGTATAAAAGCGAACGGCATCAAAGAATACTCACACGCTACAATCACATGCATACAAAAATATATATGTATCTACATATATATAGATATACCTTTGAAAAATACATGTTCAAAGGCATGATGATTTATTCCAACTCGTTCCCTTACTAGAACCACCCATTTTATCCTGTTAGAAAATACTTGCTTGTTATTTGAAAACCCTTTTCATTTCATACTTATACAAATTATGGGTTTAACAACCTAAGTTACACAACCACCTATTTGTCCACTTTACTTTACCCTTTTTGCCTTAGCTATTCGACATTAATAGATTTACACATTTACTTGTCCATTTAACCTTTACCGGAACATTTATTACATTCATTCAGGTTAGGTGGTATTAATAAATTTTAGCACACAACCCATTTCTCAACATGTCCCTTATTCCTTTTATCATTTCTCGGAATCTTCCTTTCCCGCATACTTACACGGGCTCCATACTGATGACTATGCGCACCCTATGCTCTGGCCAGTGATCTAGGGTTTTTAACCTAAGGGCTCTGGGCCCTTCTCGCTTCATCTAGGTGTAATACAAGTTCCCTTTTATGCATTTTAACATTTTATAAATGTCCACATTATTCCCTTCCTTGCTTTTACTCGGCCGAAGCCAAAACCCGAACTTAACCGTCTGTTTTTCCATTAACACTTGAAAAATTGTTTATTTTCTTCTTTAAGCCCCTTATCCACACACACGTGACTTATACCAAAATCGTTCACGATTTAGGAATTAATTCATTATCACACACATTAGTGCAAAGACATTCTTTAACATTTTTATTCTATAAAAATGTTCCACTTTAAGTAAATTACGAATTTACCCCTTTATTTGCCAAACTCACCTTTTATTCCTTAACAAGTGTTATTTCTCAATTGGTTATTAAGTCTCCAACTTAACATTTAAAGAACTTTAGCCATTTTAACACTTGTTTAATATCGCACTTTTGCCCAATTTTCTCACTTGTCACTTTAACCGTTTTGACACAAAAATAACACCCTTTACATTTAAGCTCCCAAATTTTTGTTTGTCTTGTTCCATGCTTAAACCCATCAAGACTTTATTCAAACTTTATCACATATTTATTATCAAAGTACTGTAAGTTTATATGCATAGAAATTGAACTTTGAACACTAAAATCATATTATTGATACAAAAAATTATCCACATACGTGAACCAATCAGAATTTGACAACTGTCTCCCTACGTGGCAAAAATTATAGTCCACAGATAGTTTCTTGCCAGGTACGCTGACCAATGTGAAGAATGCAAACCATCAGTATAAATGAAAATCCACCACACAGGAAGTACAACCAAGTGTCTTATCGTACGTGGTTCAAATAATCGACTATCACATTCATTATGTACAGGTGTAAATGCTTAAATGTATAAAGTCATTCCAACCCTTGATCTCCGTGTCACTATAAATACATTGTATCCCTTTCAAAAAGGGCAGGACATAACATATCCTAGTATATTCTTATTAACAAGAGTACCTAGATTTCTGTAATCACAAAGGTCAATACCATAAGAGTGGACGTAGACTTTCTTACACAACCGAACCACTTTAAAACTCTTCGTCTTTCATTTAATCTTTTATTTGCATTCTTATATTTTATATGTGATTAGAAAATTGGATTTAGTCCATTTTTTACATCAATATATTGGCGCCGTTTGTGGAAATGTGTGTCTAAGTCCCATTATTTATCTCGTACATCCTTGTTTATGGAAAAATGAATGATCCTGAGACCACTGCCAGAAACGAAAGCACTCAAACCGTTCCATCTACTCCGCCTATAGCAACCGACCTAAATGGGGTTCTTACTAATATTTCCAGGGTTAAGCTGCTATGCAAAAAATAATTAGGCAATTGGCTCAGTCATTACGAGCCAGATCTCCTGCCCTTTCCAGGCAACAAATGGTTCCTTCACCAAGATGAGAAATTATGACTCCACCTCCAAGACATAGTCGACGTATCAATTCTAGATCTTTGCATAATAGGACTTATCATCTATGACTCAGTTCATCAATTAGAGCTACAGATTTCTATGATGGACATTCTTTTTCTCCAGAAAGGCCAGGTGTTTTGGAAAGATTTTGAGCATAGCCTCACCTTTTGACTGTTTAAGACCCAGAGTAAATAGAAATCCTCCTAGAGAGCTATCCATAAGTAATCAACATCTAGCCGACCAGCGTGAAGCTTCAATAAGATTAAAATTAAGTGTCTGATGATTTGTGCATGCCGAGTAGACTTCTCCAGAAGAGAGCTTAGCACAAACACGTGGCCAGGATAGGCAAGCTTCTTCACACAAATCTAATTTAGGTAACCCTTTATGGAATGGCTCAATCCAGCGATTAAAATAAGTGAGGAAGTATTGGGGCTTGTCCTAACCATCTTAGATACACCTGGTAAAACACCAAAAGACCTTGACCGTGGAACCTTGGGCGGAGCAACCTTGAGTCCTATCGTGCGTTGAGTTGGGAACCACTTGTGCCTTTTACTTAACGTCACATCTACTGTAGGCGATGTCATTAGCCGGATAAGTAGTGTCAAATTCGGACTTGAGTAAACCACTGTGGTATTTTAAGGCAGCTAGACAGTTGGTGGGCCACCTCTGTGACGATGGCCCTCTGACACACAATGGTAAGGCAAAAGCCAAGTCTTCGCATTTAATGCTTATGACGTGGAATTGACTAGTCCATAAGGTATTTATATTTGTGACATAAAGTATGAAGGATGTCTTTTCACAGTGGTAAGGGACTAGGGCATCTCGGGAGTGGTATGGGGGTTATTTATTTACCTCAACCACTTCTAAGAAAGAGAGTACTTTTCTAGAGATTTTTCGCTAGAGAGAAAGTATCATCACAGAGAAAGAAGTGATTGTAAAACCAGAGCTATTACTCACCCACCATTGATCATTTACTACGAACCTTTCAATATCTGACTGGAGACCTTTGAGGGTTGGTGTGTTTGGTTACCTACCAAGGTGTATCTAGGGTGATTACTTCTCTCTCCCTCTAAATGATTCACTGCTGAGTTCATTACCATCCTCTGAGTTATATAGGAGAGACTTGTGAGTTCAAACAGAGTTTATTTTCACTAGGTTGTGATTTTGTGACTTGTAATTAATCAAGAGTGTTCTTAATTAACTTACCATTATTATACTCAAAAGGGGTTACGCCTCCATCTAATCTAAAATGCCCTCTTACATTTGGCGATTCCGCCGGGGAGGTATTCTTCAAGAAAAAGAGTAGGGCGAAGGATAATGTTAATCAGAGACTCAACTTTGATGATGTCCAACGCAATGAGGAACAAGCGACAAGGGAGCTGGAGGCTCCTAGAAGTGGGGTCCCCCCCAAGTAGAGGTTCCCCAAGATCTAATGATGACTAGAGTCCTAACGGTTACCCAAGCCTCTACTAGTGTTGTCATAGGACCAGCGCAAATGACCCTCCTCATGGGTGAGTTTTTAGAGTTTCTACAAACACCTGAGGTTTCCACGGTCCTAGGAGGAGGAACACATCCCTGCGCTATTGTGACACTTGGGGTGGTCCTAGTAGCTCCGATGAACCCTGCTTCAGCTGTTCCCACTGGGATTAGACCCATAGGCACAACACCCACTCTTGCTTCAACGACAAGCATAACAGGTGCAACCAGCATCCCCTTGGTAGTCTCTCTAAACACCACCAGGGTTCCATAGGTGGTCCCTCTAGACATTCCCTCCACGGTTGAGAAGACGTTGACGTCCGCGTTAGAAGAAATAAGGAAAGAAATGCAAAAAGAGGTGCTGAAAATGATAGTTACTTCCTTGCACTCGGCCAGTGAGGTAACTTCAGTGTATGTTGATTTTCGCATCCCCTATCCCCAAGAATACAATGATGAGCCTTACCCGAGGACTACATCTCTTCCATCTTTGAGATATAAACTGGAAAGGGGTGGAACCCGAATGAGCACTTCAAACGTTTCATCGAACATTTAGGGGCTCACTACAATAATAAGAAGCTCAGGTTGAGGGAGTTCTCAAAATCATTAATCGATAAAGATTATACGTGGTACTCTCATTTGGCGCCAAAGAGTGTTTCAACGTGGGAAGAGATGCATGTTTTATTTGTCCAGAAGTCCTTTATGGAAGAAGATGAGTTCACGTTAACACAATTGGGCAAGGAGAAGCAACGGTCGAGAGAAGATGTGGTGGCTTATGTTCGAAGGTTCAGGGAGAGGTCCATCGACGTGAGGGAAGAAGCCAAAGAGGTCAAACTGTTACAACTCTGTGCCAAGGGTTTACTCCCAGAGTACATCTCTCACCTGATTAATGAAACTCTCAAAGCAACTTTTACAGCATTTCTAAAAGCAGCAAGGAATATATCATTGGTAGTTTGGTCAAACCCTGATGCGATACCATTGATGTTCAGATAGCCTGGGCCACCCGTTACAGCACGTGGCCAATCCCCACGGGTGGGGTATGTTGATAGAGGTGAAGGAAGCAAACAGCCGGAGAAGGATAACAAGAGAAAGTTTGGGAGAGATAGGGAAGACCCACAACCGTTACCCTGCATAATGGAGGAGGTTGTTAGCAATTACAATGCCATGGTTCAAGGAGGAACGGTGTATGACCCTAAGGGCATCCCTACCGTGGAACCAAATGAAGTAACTAGAGAGGATCCTAAGTATTTTTAGATCCATCAAAAGATTCAACATCCGACGGGAAGCTGTTTTACGCTAAGGAAAATCATCGATAAACATGTAAAGGCAGGGACACTATAAATCCCTTCACAAAATGTTAACACCAACCCACTCCCAGCACATGGGGCCAATCTGGTGGTGGCTTATGACGATGAGGTATAAAGAGAAGCGAGGGAAATGATGGTGGAGCAAGAGGAGTTCGAAGAGGCTTTAGAGGACTGTACCAGAGGAATGGCTAATGTGGTGTTAGCCTATGACGAAGCAAGTGCGACTGCGCAGTTTCACACACCCCAAAGTTCACCTGGCTTTTCGACCACGTGGAGATGCCAAAAGAAAGTAGGTTGAAGATAACCCAAGCAATCCTTGATATTGCGAGGAAGAACGCAGTCCCTTCGCCGAGATGGAAGGGATCCATGGCCAGGCTGGTGAAGAAATTTCTATCAACAATAACATTCAGCGATGCAGATAGGTCCTTGAGATTTCCTCATAACCGCCAGTTATATGTGACTGTTAGTGTCAACAGAGTTATCTTCGCGAGGGATCTTATGGATGGCAGAGCATCCATCAACATCATGCCAATCAATTATTTTCATGCATCCAACATCCTAGAGGAAAGGTTGGTCCCCATGCCTTTAGCGATTTCAGGTTATGACAACCATTCTTCCAAATCCATTGGTTATGTGAATGTTGGGATTGTAATTAGAAATATGAGTTCCCACATCAAATTCAACGTAATAGAGAGTGCAACTTCCTACCATCTACTGATAGGAAGAGTATGGATGCACAACTAAGGACTAGTTCCCTCAACGTATCACTAATGTGCAAAGGCAAATATTAAAGGAACTAAAATCACCATACGAGCTACGAAGAGGCCCTTCACTGTCGAAGAAGCTCACCTACTGGATGCAACATTTCATAAAGAGTTAGAGAAGGGTGTCAGAGTGATAGTAAGAAGAATGGAGGGAGCATGGGTTCCCTCGATCAGAGAAAGGATGGAACCTATGAACGACCAGAATGATAAAACTTTAACCAACAGAGGAGTAACAGAAGAAGACCTCCAAGTGGTCCCTTAACCTGAGAAGATTTTGAAGAAGATAAAGGACAGTATGCAACCCAAAATTGACCCGATGGAACATAAGGTCACACGGCAAAGTGTGTTGAGTCAATTCTCAGAAGAAAGAATGATAGAGGCTTCGAGGGAGAGGAAAAGAAAGGCAGTTACAATGGTTAGAAGGCAATGCAAGAAGATTTTTATCGAGGAAGGGAAGGTAGTTTATCGCCTATGATGGTGTGAATGGGCCACCGGATGAGCTATGGTAGAGGCTGACCCAATATGTGAGTTTTTTCTGGTGGATCAACGGGGCCAATTTATGGTGATAGATAATTCTAACATACAAGGAATTTGTGGAGGAAGTCGTCGAAGAGTCAAAATACATGATGGACCAATCGAAGCCACAAAAATAAGAATTGGAGCATCTAAACTTGGCAAAAGAAGGGGAAGATCCAAGGCCCATTTTTCTCTCAAAGGATCTCTGTATGGAGAAATGGGAGGCTTTGATTGAGCTAATCTGGGAATTTATTGACATTTTCGCATGGAAGTACACGGAGATGGAGGGGCTAGATTAAGAAGTAAGTTTCCACAAATTAAACGTAATGCCTTTCGCCATTCTGGTCAAGCAAGTAATGAGGACTTACAAACCTGAGCTGGATTTGAAGATCAAAGAAGAGGTCCAACGCCTGTTAGTAGCAGGGTTCAACAAACCAATACATCACCCACTCTGGTTGTCTAACATTATCCCAGTGGGTAAGAAGGACAAGAATCAGATAAGGATCTTTGTGGATTTCAGAGACTTTAATAGGGCTTGTCCTAAAAACGAGTTCCCTCGTCCCTCCATCGATAGCTTGATAGATGCAACCAAAAGACACGAGATGTATAATTTCAAGGATGGGTATGTAGGGTACAACCAGATTAAGATGGATCCCATAAATGCATAGAAGATAACGTTTAGAACCCTGTTGGGAAACTTCATGTATAAGGTAATTCCGTTTGGACTCAAAAATGGTTGGGAAAGTACAAGGATGTCCATTTTCCATGACTTCATTCACAAATTTGTGGATTTTTATGTAGACGATTTTGTCATCATATCGAAGAAGGAGGGGTCCCACCTGAGCAATTTGAGGAAATTATTTGCTAGATGTATGAAGTATAAGATGAAGATGAACCCACTGAAATGCATCTTCAGAGTAACCGGTGGAAAGTTTCTAGGCTTTGTGGCGGATCGGCAGGGGATGAAGATAGACCAAGATAAATAGTGAACGATCTTAGATATGCTAAGTCCGAGAATGACGAAGGAGCTTAAATTTTCCTCGACAAAGCTTCCTACCTTAGGAGATTTGTGCCTGGATTGGACGAAATAACACACCCATTAATGCATCTTTTACGAAAGAACACAAATTTCAAGTGGGAGGAATTTTAACAGGAGTCTCTCACCTGGCTGAAGAAACTACTCGTTTCACCTCAAACTATGATTCCTCTAAGGGTAGGAATATCGTTGAAACTATACCTCACATCCACCACGAGGTCCGTCGAAGCTCTGTTAGCACAGGGGATTGATGGGAAAGAATGACCAGTCTACTACCTTAATAACACACCCATTAATGCAGCTTTTACGAAAGAACACAAATTTCAAGTGGGATGAATTTTATTAGGAGTCTCTCCCCTGGCTGAAGAAACTACTCGTTTCACCTCAAACTATGATTTATCTAAGGGTGGGAATACCGTTGAAACTATACCTCACATCTACCATGAGGTCCATCGAAGCTCTGTTAGCACAGGGGATTGATGGGCAAGAACGTCCACTCTACTACCTTAGTGTAAGGTATAGTATTTTGGAAATGCATCGTTTAGGTTTAGTCTTTGTAGTACCAAAACTTAGACATTATATGATGTCTTTCACAATTCATATTGTAACAAGATGTGATCCTATTAAGTTTTTGTTGGCAAGAACTATATTGATTGGTAGGGCACCTAGGTTATTCCTCATTCTCTCAGAGTATGACTTAAAATGCGTGGTCCCTCGCGCAATCAAGAGCCAGGAATACGCAAACCTCTTGACGATCTTCCCATCTAGGATATCTGAGCCACCACGACAGTCCGTGCCAGGAGATGATTTACAGGCCAATCACCTGGATACAGGCGATAAGGAATGGACGATGCAGTTTGATGGATCTTCAACAGAGAAGAAAGGAGGAGAAGGGGTTATTCTTTCAAGAGGAATGGAAGAAATTTGAGTTTCCTATAAGATAGACTTTATTTATTCCAACAACGAAGCAATGTATGAGGCGTTGGGGGGTTCGTTCACTCTGCATCAAGGGTGATTCAAAACTGGTGATTTAGCAAGTAAACAGATAATATGCATTGAAACACCTCAGTCTAGCACCTTACAAAACAATAATTCAGAGGTTTTTCAACTAGTTCCATCGGACCAAGATCAAGAGGCATCCCCGAACAATGAACTACCATCTAGAAGCCTATGCCACCATTGCTCAGAAGATGATTATGAGAGATGATACAACTATAGTCGTGATTCAACGAAGAATAACTCCCTCGGCCTTACATTCAATTCTACTGATGGAGGATGACTCTGACTGGAGGGGAGAGATTAGAAAATAATTGGCGTCTAGGGACGAAGAGATGGAGCTGAGATAACTAGCCAAATACTTTATAAATCAATGAAGCCTCAACTATAGAAATGTAAGAGGATGGTTGTCAAGAGGCATCGGCCTAGAAGAAGTAGGGTGAAGATTAAATAAAACACACGAAGAACACTACAAAATAATTGAGATCCCTTTTTACAGGAGAATTCAAAGGGAGGGATAATTTTGGCCTTAAATGTAGCAAGATGCAGCAGAGCTACAACAAAAGTGTGATAAGTGCCAAATATTCTTCGAAGCGGATGAGTGCCATTTTGTTGAAGCTCAACAAGATTACAGGCAACCCTATATTGACTTTATTAAAGATGGAGTTGTCCTTATGGAGAAGATTGATGCGATGGGACTAGAAAAAAGGCCCCATTGTTCTATGTTTAGGAAGGGATGCTTTATTAAAGAGGGTACTTCAACAGGCCATTGCGTTGCATGACAAAGGAGGAAGTGGACGAAGTCCTTAAGCAAGTTCACGAACTAGCTCACATAGGAGGAGAAAATTTGTATGACCAGCTGATGACGTTGAGGTATTATTGGCCAACGATGGAGAAAGACTCTGCTGAGTTCGTTCAAAAATGTAAATCTTTCCAAATGCATGGAAATATGATTCATGCTCCATCAGTGGATCTACACTCTATAGCAACCCCTTACCCTTTTCACACCTGGGTGTTTGACCTTGTAGGGGAAATACATTCTTCTTCAAGAGGAAAAATCTAGATACTAGTGGCAACGAAGTGCCTTATAAAGTGGGATGAAGAGATACCACTAAGAAGGGAAACAGTAGGGGTGGTGAGAAACTTCATCAGAGAATATATCATTTTCCATTTTGGGATTCTAAAGGTTATCCTCTTCGATAATGGAACTACCTTCATCAATTTATAGATAACGATGTTGATAGATGAATACTCCAATATCCATCATACTTCAACGGTAGCATACCCAAAAGGAAATGGACGAGCCGAAGAAATTAATAAAACATTGGTCAACATTATGGCCAAGATAATGGAAGACATTTTGGGATCATAGGATGATAAGATCCCAGCCATCCTATGGGATTATTAGATAACTAAAAGGAAGACCACAAGATATACCCCGTTCTCCCTTGTATATGGAGTTGAAGCGATCCTCCCGATGGAGTTTGAAGTTTTCTCTGCCCAATATGCCTTACAAAGTAACATACTCCCTCAGAATAGACATGTGCAGTTGGAGGCATTGGACAAGCACAGAGATAATGTGATGAATCACTTTCAAATGTACACAAAGAAACTCTCAAGGGAATATGACAACTTAGTGAGACCAATGAAGTTTGTTGAAGGGGGACTTGTTTTGAAGGCAACAATGAAGCACATCAGAGGGATTCCCATGTCTAAATTTGTAGAGAATTGGGAGGGACCTTTCATTATAAAGGAGGCTCATGATTCATGTTATTGATCTATTTCTCAGATGGAAGAAGATAAACCATTTAAGATTAACAACAAATGGTTGAAAGTCTATCACATATAAGCAAGTAATCTTAGAACATCGATGTATTTAGCTTTTTGTTATAAATATATAAGCCATTTTTCTGTTAAAAGATGTCTTTCATTGTAACTAGAGTAGGATGGAAGATTACAAAGTTTATATATTATGCAAACAATTATAACACAAACAAGTGGAATGGAAAATATATAACTTCTTTTTCATTCATAAATTGGGAGGCATTAAAAAAATGGGAACTACTGCCTAACAATTACATAAGTGAGAAACGTGAAATTTATACAAGTACGGGGGAGAGATCATTGGCCTAGGAGGAACCACAAGTCCGAAGCAAAGAAAACATTCCAGGCACACCCGAGGAAGCTGCTAAACATGATTGCTGAGCGTTCATATAGCCCTCCATCCTAGTTTGAACTTGAGCACACTCGATGAGAATTTTATCTCGTTTTAACTTCGCCTGACAAAGAGCTTCTTAGATATCCTCCACCTCTTTGTTGGCAGGTTCAAGTAAAGGTACTAGTTCGACCAACCTAGCTTCCTCAGTTCGTTGAATCTCCAAATGCTTATATAGTAACTCCCTCTGACTTTCCAATTATTGACTCTTCAAAGTCTTCAACTGTCCTATCAGCCACCTAAATTGGAAGACATCCCTGACCAACTCCTTTAGATAACCCAAAAATTAATTGAGGAGGGGCCAAATAACATTTGCAGTAGGGGTGCTGACGAGATCAGCAATAACGAGCGCCATACCTTGAAGCCTATGGATCATCACAGGAATGTTTGAATGAACAAAATCAGCAGTAAAAGTATAAGGATGAAGAGTTGCGATTTTTTCAATCACTAATCGATGGCTGGCATGTAGTTGGGGCGAGTGATGAAGGACCATGAGGCAAAACTTATGTGGAGCTAGATCTGGTAGAGTAAGCTCATAACTTGATTCACTATTGGCCTGAGCACCTGTCATGGAACCTTGGTCATAGGGACTCGTTTCCTCAGATATAGTTGGTTCCCAATTGTAAGGACATAAATTTCCAATTGAGTCCCTATATTGTTTTGACTTAATTTGGTGAACAAAACTGTGTTTGTAATATATCATATGGAGATTTTATTTTGTCACAATCCCACTCAGTCTATGACGTATTCAAGAAATTAAAGATGTTGTGGAAAAGCTTCAAAGAATTAATCATGCCGAAATTTAATTGGTTCAAGTTTATTCGTCTTCAAGTTAATTACTTTCCAAGATCACACAGGTATGAATTCGTATAACTAATGGACCTCGGAATAATTTTTATAAAAGGATAAGGATGAATTTTTATAATGAAAATGTTTTGAAAGTGTTTTAAATGTTCTACACTTCGTTTTATTCTAATAAGCTCGAAAAAGAGTTTGACTTAATTGGATCCCTTTTGGAAGAATCGTTTTAAAGAAAAATTCGAATTGACATGCGCGTTGTTCGAACGACATAAGAACTCGTTCGAGCGAGATGGCTATATGACACAAACGACTTTCAATCTCGTTCGAGCGACACGTTTTTTGAGGCACCGACTTAAAATCCTATTTAAGCATGGTTTCATAAGAATTTATGAGTGGTGCAATCTAGAAAATAGTTTTCAATCCAATATGAGTTTTGCACATGTTTTTCTAAGGTTTCAAAGCTTAAACACATCCTTAGAGTTTGGAAAGATCCGAGTTATCATTACTATATGTTTATCTGATCTTTCTCCACAAATAAGGTTTGTTCTATACTTGAACATCTGGGTTTTTCAGTGAAGAAAAGAGAAGGACGTTTGTTCGACATCGTAGACATATTAATGCCATTCGGTGGACATCGAGACATACGTGGATGCGTGTGTTGTGGATAGGTATCGTGGAAGAAGGACTTTCTATGTGGGCACTCTGAAAGGAGTGGTTGAAGATCATAAGAGCGTCAAGACCCATGGGGATCGAATCGTTGAGTGAGTCTTTTGTCTGTTCGTTATAATTCCACATTCATAGTGATTGTTGCTTTGCTGGCAAAGAAATTTAAAAAATTTATTAAATTTGAAAAGAAATTGAAAGATGACAAGAAGTTTGATAAATTCAAGAACAACAAAGTTGATCCCACCTCTAAGGATAGGTTTGATAAGCCTAAGAGAGATGAGTCGAATAAATGTTTTGGGTGTGAGGGGTATGGTCACAGAGTTAAGGAGTGTCCCACTAGACTTAAGAAAGAGGGCAAGCAACCCGTTGTATATAGTGCCACCTTAAGTAATAGTGATCCGGAAGTGGGAGAGAGTTCCTCCATTGAGAGTAACTTTGTTGCATTTATGGTATGTCATGTGAGCGATGACGATTTTCATGTGAATAACACTTCCGAGGAGGTTTTAAGTGAATCCCAAGTTAGTGAGGGAGAAGAGAGTGAAGAGGAGGAGGTAGATGTGAAAGAGTTTCAAGTTGCATTTAATTAGTTGTATGCCGAGACGGTGAAAGTGAAAAAGGCAAATGCAAAATTGCAAGCTAAGTTGAATGAACGTGCCATAGAAAATAATGATAGTTTGATTAAAGATCTTCGGGCATGAGAGAAGAATCCTAGGGAGAAATTAGAGTATGTTGAGGGTGAGAGAGATAATCTCTATGTTTTGATGGAGTCTTTGAAAAAGGAGATTTTAGAGTTTGAGGTGTCTAGACATTTGCTCGAGTCTAGGATTAGTGAGTTTGAGAAGAGTTGGACAGACTTGTCTAGTGTTAAGTGTTATTTAGAGGCTAGGTCAGAGAAGTTAGATAAGATCTTAGGCACCGTCCAAATTAAGGGAGATAAGGGAGGTATAGGTTTTGGTGACAGAGTTGTTCCCATTCCCCCCGCACATGTGAGAAACAGTAGGAAGGTTAGAAAAGGTCCCCATATAGGTAATCATTCCCACCATCTATACACTTGAATGTTTTGTGGTAGAAAAGGTCACCTTAGGCGTTATTGTTACGACCTTAGATAAGCTCCTAGGAAGTTTAGGAATAAAGTTGCCCCGGTTCCCCAAACCCCCATGCGTCATTTTACACCAACTTGGGTTAGGAAATCGGATTTAGTGGCCTTAGGAATAAAATTTCATGATTCTCGTTTGGGTGAACTTGATTCTTCCCATGCTAAATCTAAAGGATGATAGTGTTACCATGTTTGTCATATGCTAGTTTACTTCATGATATATTCATTGCTAGTATAATGACTTGTGTATCATTTTGTCTTATAGTTTTCATTTGTTTAAGTTCTATTGAAAAATACAAAAAGATTTTGTTTTTTGAGAAAACTTTTGAAAAGCCAAAAATATTTTCAGTTTTTGTTTTTGAGTTTACATGTTTAATGTGGCATATTGGTGTGCTTGGACCCCCGTCATTTCATTATCCATGTGGCTAGGACATTTGGTCATTATCAACGATGCTTATAATGATCTTAACCATTGTTCAAATGGGGTTGTTTCGAAGTTGATATGCATTTTGATTCGACTTTTTATATATGCCAACATTGCACACATGCACGAGTTTTTATGGATGTTTGACTTCTCTGGCATATTTGAGTTTAGTGAGGCGTTCTTATCTCAATCTTGTCATCTATGCGTAAGTAGACTTAAGGAGAAGTGTGCATATAAGAACCGTTTATCATGGGGATTTGAATTGGTATCTAATTGAAAAATAATGAGTGATTCATGGGAAAGGGATGCGAGAGTTCAAAATTAACTCATCGTAAAAGCCACCGTTTGAAAGAGCCCAAAAGAAGCAGTAAAATGCTAAGAAAAGGGGACAATAAGATTTTTTCTATGTTGAGAATGCTAGAAACCTCAAAATAACTTTAAAAAAGTATATATTTATGAGGGAGTTTGGTTGGAGAAAATTTTAAACGGGTTTGCACAACTAATCTTAATGTTCAAACATTGCAATTAGACGCTATTATTTGTAGAATCGTCAAAATTCTGGATTTGTGTGCATGCAGTATGTTTAGTTCATTAAGGTCACACTTTAATTTTCATATGGCTATGATAAATTCTGATGATTTATCGCTATCAATTAGAGCTTATTGATCTTTTTGATGTGTTGACATTATGACTAATTTGTTGTAGTTTCACGCCCATGCATTCCATGTCCATGTTTGAGCATATAAATACTATGTTTGCATATAACTCACATTGTTAGTTTTTATGCGTTTTTGCATTTTGGGTAAAAAGCTTATTGTTTCAGCACTGTTCTGCTATTGTCAAACCCTTCCTGGCATTTTTTTCTGGAAATTTTTTCACTGGGGAAAAATTTATGATAATTATGGGAATCTGGGTAAATTTCGATGTCGCGAGAAGACCTCGTTCGAGCAACATTACCATATCGCGAGAAGCCTCGTTCGAGCATCGTCCTCATCTTGCTTGAGTGACATCCATGGCTCGTTCAAACGACAGTCTAGGAATTTTTTCTTCTTTCTACTTGTAGCACCCTGGTTATTGTGATATATTTTCTGGTACTGCTGAAAGCTTTCTAGAATAACTGGTTTATATACCGGTTATATTGTTTCAAAATTGATATTTTGCATATGATTTCGTTTATCACACCCGATTCGATTGTTATATTCTTCATGTGATTCAATTGTTTACTAGCTATGGATTTGTCATTACTTGATCATATTTAGCTGGTTATTTTATGATTATCTAGCATTTTTTAATTGGTATATCTTCATGCTAGATACTTGTTGCTTACTTTATCTTTTCACCAGATTATCTATTTGAGACAAAAAGGGGTAGAGATATATGTGATGTAAGGGGAAATTTGTTGAGCATGTTTATTGATATTTGGATTTAAATGCTGTTTAATTACATATTTTTTAATTTGGTATCATATTGTTGCTCAATTGTATAGCAAATAACAAAGTATTTTTCAAAATTTATTCATATTGAAATCTATTGTAAAATTAGTATCATTTGGATATATATATATATATTGGTTTCATTTGTTCCACCATACTTCACTGGGTATTTATTTGTCTATTTCATGTGTGTAGGTATGCTTCAGAGATTCGAGATTTTAAGTCTACATAACGTTCAGACAATTCATGCTTACCGGTGTTACATATACTTGTTCGTGTCCTGTATTTTTTGACATTGGGTTTATGGGATGGGATTTAGGCGTCATACGGCTTGATGGCCCAGCTTAGGCATTTCACTGGTTTAGTTTTGTCCGGGAATAGTCAAAGGGGGAGATTTGTAAGGACGTAAATTTAGAATTAAGTCCCTGTATTGTTTTTGACTTAATTTCGTGAACAAAACTATGTTTGTAATATGTCATTGGGAGATTTTGTTTTGTCACAATCCCACACGGTCTATGATGTATTGAAAAATTAAAGACGTTGCGGCAAAGCTTCAATGAATTAATTATGCTGAAGTTTAATTGGTGCAAGTTTATTCGTCTTCAAGTTAATTGGTTTTCGAGATCACACTAGTATGAATGCATATAATTAATTCAGCTCGGAATATTTTTTATAAAAGGATAAGGATGAATTTTTACAAGGAAAATGTTTTAATAGTGTTTTAAATGTTTTACACTTCGTTTTATTCCGACAAGCTCAAAAAAGAGTTTGACTTAATTGGATCTCTTTTGGAAGAAACGTTTTAAAGAAAAATTCAAACTGACACGCGCGTCATTCGAACGACAGAAGAGCTCCTTCGAGCGAGATGGCTATGTCGCGAGAACGACCGTCAATCTCGTTCGAGTGACATGTTTTTTGAGGCGCCGACTTAAAATCCTATTTAAAGCATGGTTTCGTCAGAATTTATGAGTAGTGAAATCTGGAAAACAGTTTTCAATCCAGTACGAGTTTTGCACATGTTTTTCTAAGGTTTTAAAGCTTAAATAGATCCTTAGAGTTTGCAAAGATCCAAGTTATCATTACTATATGTTTATGTGATCTTATTGCACCAAGAAGGTTTGTTCTATACTTGAACATCTGGGTTTTGCAGTGAAGAAAAGAGAAAGACTTCTTATTTGACATCGTAGACGTATCAAAGCCATACGGTGGACACCGAGACATACGTGGACGCATGTGTTGTGGACAGGTATCGTGGAAGAAGGACTTTCCACGTGGTCATTGTGAGAGGAGTGGTTGAAGATCAAAAGAGCGTCCAGACCTGTGGGGATCGAGTCGTTGAGTGAGTCTTTTGTCTGTTCATTCCAATTCCACATTCATACTGATTGTCTGGCTTGGGTCGTCCGAGGTTTTTCCCCGTCTTGGGTTTTTTCTCATACATCCTACGTTGTGAGTATTCTTTACTTTACTTGATTTAATCACTAGATGCATGTTTAGTATTAATCAAGATAAAATTGGTTTAATGTAAAAATTGGATTTTCACAACTTGGTTTGCTGCTAATTAAAAGTTAGATAATTTTGGTGAAAATTTGGTTTGATTTGAAACACAGTGTAGGGCCACTCTTCAGGTGAGGCGACATGTGAAGTAACTTCTTGAGGTTGCTCTTCAACGCGAGGGGACTCCCTAGCAACCTGAGTACAGATAATTCAGGTAATGAGTTGAGTTTAAACAATCTTAACAAGTGGTTTTCATTGTTAAGTCACCTTTACTGATGGAGTTTGATGAAAAATCTTAATAAGTGGTTTTCGTTGTTAAGTCACCGTTACTGGTGGAGTTTGACGAAAAATCTTAACAAGTGATTATTTAATTGATAATTCATCGTTACTGGTGGAGTTTGACAAAAAATCTTAATAGGCGGTTTCCATTATTAAGTCACCGTTATAGGTGTCACCGTTATTGGTGGAGTTTTACAAACATCTTAACAAGTGGTTTTTCCATTTTTAAGTCACCATTACTGGTGGAGTTTGAATGTTGGAAGATGAGATTCTTCTAACAAGGAGATTGCACATTGTCAAGATAAGGGATAAACACCACTAAACAAAGAGAAAAGGGTGAAATACCTCTGTAACTTCTGGAGAGACAACGGGAGATGGGAAAGAAGCTGCAACGTTAGGCACCGTAGTGGACAAGTTCATCTCCCCCAAAGTCTTAGCAGAACCCTTAGTTAGAGGGACTTCAGATAGAGGAACCTAATCACTTGATGAAGCTCCTACTTCAATAATAGGAACTAGGGTCAAATGTAGGGGTGGTCTTGAAGAGGTCATTCGATCTCCCCAGGATATGTGACACCCCGCCTAATTAAATACCGGGCGATCACTCCTTTATTAAATTAAAATCATGGTGAACGGTTGGTTCATTCTTAGCATCACTGTCGTCAAAATGAAATTTCCAATTTAAACACCCTAAATAATTAAGTTAAGTGTCAAAACCATTTTAGATATTACTTTCCAAATTTTATTCAAAACTAATATTTTAAAACTTTACATAATTCATAATTTAAGAATCAACCAACAATTATACTAGAACAAACAATCCAATTAATAAAACATCCAATTGAGAAAATCCAAACATTTAAGACTTAAAGGAAAACATCCTGACAATAAAAAATCCCAAAGTGAAAATACTAGAAATAAATGAATTTCAATATCCAATAAAACAAGTGAATAATGGAAAAGGGCGACACGTGCCCAACTGGATAAAATAAATTCTAGAAGTGGAATCAAGAAATGAGGTCATCTAAGAAAGAGGCCTGCAAATCCCACCTAAGTTGCAGCGGGCTCCTTCCAAAGGATCCTATGCAAGACGTCCCTGTGGTTGGGGACCTGTAATATATACATATATGTACAAGAGAGAAAAGAAAATGGACACGGGTCAGATCCCGATTGTAAAAACAATTTAAAATTTGTTTAGCAGGTACTGAAAATGTTTACTAGCCAATGCAACAACATATTAGAGAAATTCTCACCTCTCTTCTAATGTGCCCGCCTATCGCACTAACCTTCCCAACGGTTTAACTTATCTTATCTTAGGTTGTTCGTAAGATTAAGCTGACAAATTCAATTGTTTAAGAGGTTCATTTCATTTAACAACATAGTTCTCATTAACCTTATTTACTATCTCAGCAATATATTATACTTTTCAAACTCTTATTCCCAATTTGAAATAATTATTCATTTCTTACTTCCCAATACACAATAGGTAGTTCCCAAATTCCAGAATTTAAATGTATATATTAAATACTCATATAATATATATATTCTAACGGCACCCCACATAATAATTATGGTGCGGGCATACTCTGCCATCCAGTCCCCGTATCACTCGTACTAAGGGAAATACAAGTTCGGAATCACTCTCGAACCGTATTAATACAAACACAAACAATATTGAGGCAAAGCATAGATTTCAGGTCTCTAAGAGGTCAGCACATGCCCCCACGTCTCTTAGGACCATCTGAACTATCGATTCGATAGCCTGTACCGAAGGATTTCTATCTTCTAGGGTACGAGTCAATATCCCCCATAAAGGTCCGAGTGCGGTAAGACTGTCCCATTGCGGTAACCTCGGGTATAGCAAGTAGCGCGGGCATGATTTTCACACGTATATAGTATATGCATAAACACAGTCATAAAAATATACTACCATTACCGTATCAAATTTAGGTACATCTCATAACCCATAATTATGACATTTGTCCTTATTATTCGTTATTTAGTTATCACGTATAACGTTTGCCTCTTATCTTAATTTGTGGGATTATTCCAACTTATCAAGTGACACTCGTAAATTTCTATACTCCCAAGTGTAATTTCAGTAGGTACTCACTTATTTTCAAACATAACTATCTTACGTGTCTCATTCTTTAATACATAGTCTCATCGCCCCAAGTCCTTGAAATTTTCCTAACAAAAATAATTAATCCATTTTTGCAAATTAGGCCAAACCAAATTTTATCTAATAAAATTACTGACTTGAATTAAATTTATATTTAGCCAAATTAAATTAGCACCAAATTAAATATACCAATTTGATCTTTTTACCTAAGCATGCATCTAATGTGATATTGTAAAAGATAAAATAAGTAAACATCCACCACGCCATGATGTATAAGGAAAAACCCACAACGGAAAAAAACCTCGGACGGCCCTAGCCTTAAGTCCACTAATTATGGTTTTATGTTTACAAGACAGAATACTTGCATAACTCGACTTGACTCCGTCCAAGCCCCTGACGCGTCTTCTTGTAACTACCACCGCCTAGTCGACAATCCCGAAGTTCACCGGAACCTTGGAATCCATCAATGAATCTTTTAAGAACCCATCAACCACACACAATTCCTTTCACCGTATGAGAATGCCGCAGCCAAATCAATGAACTTCTTCTTTGAGGGATGTAGAAGTAAACCCAAACTTCTCTTGTTTGAGGTGTAGAGATAAACCCGGTGCCAAATACTCAAAGCAAGATATATATATATATATATATATATATATATATATATACATATTGGGACTTGGATAAACTCTTATGGGTGTAAACAAGAGTGTTTAAGAAAGATTTTCTTGAAAAACACACACTCAAAACATGAACTCTTTCTTTTGAAATTAAGCTGTCAAAAACTCTCTCTAGTAGATAGTGGAATATGAAAACGTTACTTTGAAAAGGTTGGTTCCCTCACAAAGTAATTTTATCAAAAAGTAATAGGGAACATGTAGTGGGAACATGGAGAAAACTGCTAAAAATGTCAAAAAACGTTTCCCGCCAAAGTCGTTCGAATGACATTTTCGTTCGAACGACATTCTCGTTTGAACGACATTCTCGTTTGAACGACTTTACTAACGATGTTCCAGTGAGAAAAAGGAAATCTCGTTAGAAGTCTCGTTCGAACGACCTTGGAATCTCGTTCGAACGAGATTCCAGTTCATCCGAACGACTTACTAGAAAATACAAAATTCTTTATAAGCCCAAAAACTTTTATGAAAAGTTCTAAAAAATATTTTTTGAGTAAAACAAAGTCGATAAAACTATTTATAAAAAAATTATAAAATACACCCAATAAATTTCTAAGCTCCTATATATACATAAAATGCATTCATACCTTAGGAGCATTGGAACCAATGTTGTTAACGTAGAAACGATCAACACTAAACCCGGCATATGATGAAGCTTTATAATCTTGGATTCTAAGTCTTCAAGTAACACGTCATAGAATTGGATGGATACACTTGAACACTATCCTATGACTCAAATGTTTTTTACCAGAATTGAGCCAACACTACATTAAGTCTCAATCAGAGACTTGTGTCCTTACAAATCTCCCCCTTTGGCTATCCCGAAAGAAAAACCAAACAAAAATCCTAAAGGGCCATCAAGCTCTACTAGACTTAAAAGAAATATCCCACCCGATGACACGAGAAATCTTCCACTGATCATTCTCGTACCAGTAAGTCATGGGTAGAATACGTAAAGAGAAAATAAAGCAAGTACAGAGAGAGATAAGACAAGATATTGAGTGGTTCAGCCTCTAAAATAGGCCAACGTCCACTTTGGTGCTCTATTCTCATTAGATACATTGCATTATACAATATAATTGTTCCTAAAGAGGCGTACAAGTATGAGTATAAAGGAGAATACATGGTAGTAGTGAGTATTCCGGTGTGCGAGAGAGGTGACTGCAATGTAGATGTGTAATCCCCAAGTTGTATATTGAGGTTGTGTATAGATAATTTGTTAAGGCTTTGCTAGGTATTGTAGCATCTTCCCAAGGGGTAATCGATCCCTTATTTCAAGGTGTGGTCTTCTATTTATAGGAGGTATGTGAGTTGTGTCACGTGCCCTGAGCACGTGACGTATATAAAGTCTGGAGTTGCTGTAAAAGAGAGGGATGCGACCTGTAAGGAAAACATCAAGTATTGTATCCTGTATGAGGCTAAAGCCAAAGGTACCGCACCCTATACAAGGTAGGGCCGCGACCTCTATATAAGGCTAAGTGGCATATGCTGCGTCGTGTACTGAATAGGGTCGTACCCTTTGCTAAGTACGGTCGCGGTCTATAAATTTCTGTTCATGCCTGAGAAACCTCTGCGGTAGGGTGCTATATGTGTACTATCAATAAGCCCCCACGTCGTAGTGCCAAGAGATTGCAACTGGGGATGCGGATGAGAAATTAATTCCTCTTGAGGTGCCGCGGTATTTTCGAGATGATGCTTCATCTTCTCGCGCCCTCTTATATAAATTGTTCCTGCCGTGGTCTTCATTACATTTTCCAAATATTTGAGAACATATCGAGAGCTAAACTCTGTTCGTCCGTCCTCTTGATTTTTTTGTTGACTTTCCAAGGTTGAGTGTGGTTGTTCTACGACGGTTTGAGGCTGATCATTGTCGATTTGTCCATTTCCAAGTAATTTTCCAACCAACATCCTATTTAATAGCTTTTGTAGTTCTGAATTTATATTTATCCTTCAAAACTTCTAAATTTGTATATCGCCCCTTCTTGAATTATGTATGTTGCTTTCTGAATCCGTACTAGATTTATATCTGTTTCTCAGAAAAAAAAACCAACTAATTGACAAATATTTAGGGTTTCGATTGAATATTCTGCCAATTCCCAATAATCGAACACATGTGAATGATAAGTAATTATAGTAGTTATTGATTAGTTCTTTGGACTAATCTTCATATGATGAAATGACCCTTAGTCTTCCATTGCTTAGATCATATGGCATATATTTGCTTCGAATACCATTAGAATCATACAACTGTTCTTGATGTTCTTAAGAAAACCCTTCACATTTTATGTCTTCGATCTTTAAATGAATCAACATTTAGATACTAAACTGTTTGAGTGAGGTGTCGTGGAATGGTAGGTGTAGACACCTAATTCCATTACCCCCTAACTCTCCTTAGGTCCCTAGTACCTCCACTCATCACTGTAAACCCTGGTCACCTCCCGAGTACTGACCTAAAAGCCATCGGGCACTCCCCAGCTAAGTTTGACCCAAATGTCAAACTCTTCATCTCAATCGAGACTCAATGAATCCTCGAAGGGCACTAAATACCCTTTCCAACGGTCCGCCCCGTGCATGATTTCGACTTACCATGCGGATGAATAATCTGTTTGCTTCCGAAACCCAACCTAGAGGCCACCGGGCGCTTCCAGGATCTGTTTGACCTAAGTCAACTCTTCATCTTGACCGAGGCTAAATGAATCTTCGAAGGGCACTGAATACCCTTTCCAACGGTCCATCCCGTGCACGATTCTGACTTACCATGCGGACGAATGATCCGTTTGACTCCGAGAGGTCATCGAATGCTTCTCGGGCCAGGTTGACCAAAGTCAACTCCCCAAACTAGGCCAAACTCTTTGGAATGTTGAAGTAAACCTCCTAACCTTTCTAATGGTCCATCCCGTGCGCAATTCGAACTTACCATGCGAACGAACGATCCATTTGCGTCCGAACGATTCCCCGTCCAGCGGACCGACAAACGCTTCCGAGCCACATTTGACCCAAAGTTAACTCCCAAACTTGGGAGAGGTCCAAGTAATTTCTAAGGTCGCTAAAATACCTTTCCAACGATATGCCCCATTCACAATTCTGACCAACGGTTTGCCCTCGACGGCCAATTTTCCGAAAAAGCCTGAAACACACTGCCAAACGGCAGGTCCCAGAACCTGCCTATCGGCACCTTCCTGCCAACCGGAAGGAAGGGCTCTAGTTCGATCGATAGTCCCCTGGGGATATAAAAGGAGTCCTTGGCCTCATTTGCAAAGGAGCTGCGATCATAAGCAAATCACTCTCAATGAACCCCATAAACCTCTCTCGAAGGCAGATTGATTTCAACTTCCAAATCCCTTTTTCACTTCCACTTTTCATCATCCCTTTCATCAAACTTGATGAATTAACCAATCTCCATCATCATCCAAGAACAAGTGCTGCTTCTCAACATTTAAAATCAAGCTCAAAGTCTCCAAGAAGCTCCATCTCTCTCACCTTTCTCTTCAAATCTTCTTAAATTTGCAATAACTTGTTTTATTACTTAAGCACTTTTATCATCTTAGTTCACATATCCTAACATACTTTTTATCTAGTCGTATTGCACATATCCTATTTTCATATAAATAAAAAACCTAAAAAACAAGAAAAAGAGAGTTTGCTCATAAACTCCAAGTAGGGATTCTCACACCTTTTCCACACTTTTCTCACAACTAAAACACTTTTTTCTACACACACACACACACTTACAAATAAGAGATTTCTCCATTTGGATTTATGGGTTAAACCCCACCCCTCGTTTGTATGCGAACTACGTGGACTTTGATACGTAGGCGTCTCGAGGTAAAACCCGAAACTCGAGTCTTTTTCTCACTTTTTCTTTTATTTTCTATCTTCTCTTTATCTCATTTTCCATTATATTCTATATACTTGTTCTTAGTAACGTATTATTCCATATACGTTACCGTTCCTTTATAACGGTCAACGTAGGGGTAATCACGTAAATCTTATTTTCTACACTAATCTCACATTCCTACGGATGACTCGCTTTGTGTTTTCCATGATACAAGTCGAGGATTCCTACCTCCATTCTATGTATACACATGCACACATATCACGGGGGGAAATATAAAGGAAAATAGCAAATATCCATGAGAAATCTAAAGGGCGGAATGGGTGCCTAACACCTTCCCATTTCGTAACTAAGCCTCCGAACCCTTCTCGGATCATTTGGTTTCACATGCACTAGTATGTCTTTGGATGCCATCCTTCGGGGTGGCCCTCCCTTTTCTTTTGTCTGTATTGAGTAAAATAGACTGGTGACTCTAAATCTCTTTACATCTTCACACCTCACAAATCGACGCCAGTCAAAGCGCTCTCCCGAGAGGGGACGCACGGGACCCGAAGGATCCCTTCCTCCCTCCGCGGCGGGGATCGGGGATGGCCACAGTGGCGACTCCGCTGGGGACGTGTTTATTATATCTTGAGGGCTTGATTCTATTTACATGGATGCTATATTTATTTATATTCCCACCCCCCCTCATATCTGCCTATCCCCCTTTCTCATATGTATATCCCATGCCTATGCTTATATTCACACACTTGTATAAAATTCTCCATGTACACTTCACACCACATGCACTTAGGATCACATATATATCCCCATGTTGCACGTATCACCCATCCATGCTTGGTGTACCTTTTGGGGTACTTGTACATTGGCTCCCTGTTTGGCACAATCAAGAAAGGCATTATCATCATAAGATAATAATAAGAGAATCATGCATGATTCACACGATAACACCAAAGAGCATTGATATTTACCAAATTTTACCCAGTAACTGGAGGGTCACTTCGTGATGGGCGCTGGTCCGGCAGGTCGCAGTTAGCCTAAGTGATATGAGTCTCACCTTCCATTGGCCAATTACCTTCGACGTATATCGAACGATTCCCCCGCATCGTATCGCTTGACCGAAGTCATGACGGGAGGTATATCGCAGGGAATTCGTTCACGTACGCCGAGTATATAGAATTCGCTCTCACACGTACCGTCCCCACGAGGTATATGGTGAGGCAATTCACGTACACTAAGGTATATCAAATGGCTTGTCCACACGTACCGTTTGCCCGCAAGAGCAAGACGTATATCGTGGAAGTCACGCCAAAGGGGGGAACCTATGCCGATTCACCCAACCAACTTCATACCCGCATATAGGTGTCAAGCCTAGGACACGCACTTTAGATTGCCGGTTTCAACCCGAAACTCTGCCAAAATTCCGGGTCGGCCTACCGCCCTATTTTCGCATATTTTTTAAAACGGGACCCTATTCGCAAGACTGGTTACAAGTCCAAACGTAGCTTTGCATATATTAAGACCCCCCACTTTTCCAGGCTCGGGTCCCGTCCGGCATTGCATTTAGGAGAATTAAATACAAGTGAGAACATAATAATCATAATAATCATGCTGAGTTCCGTCTCCAAAAACATTTCTCCTTCTTTATCAAAAATCCAAAAACATTTCTCCCTTCTTTATCAAAAATCCAAAAATATTTCTCCCTTCTTTATCAAAAATCGAAAAATAGTTTCTTCCCTTTTTCTCAAAAATAAATCTTATCCTACATCTTCTCAGGTCGATCGCACGCCCTTGGTCTGGCTCCTTATTGGCTTCGGTCTTCAGTCAAATCACCTCGGAGTTTTATTCTCTCCTCTACTACTTCTTTCGAGTTCGGGATCCATCCATCTTCCATGGAGAATGCAGATCAACCACCATTCATACAACCGGATCTGCCGACAGTCCTAGCTCAGCTCGTGGCCAAGATTGACAACCTCTAAGCTGAGGTCTAAGAGATGCAACGAAACCAGGTCCCTATTCCTCAAGAGCCCGAGGCCCTGTTCCCTCATGTTATGGGTCCACTCGAGCCCATCTGGGTCCCGAAAGAATATCAGCATGCTCCACGTGCCCCTCCGGCTAATGGGCCACCGCCTGCCCAGCTGCCAATGCCAAATATTGCCCAGCGTGTGGCTAACCTGCATGTTGTCGCTGATCCAAAAGAGGAGGAGTTGAACAAAGTCAAAGAAGATCTTAAGATGCTCACTAAGAAGTTCGACTACGTCCGAATCTCTGGGAATTACATGGATTACACCCATATGTCTCCTTATCCTAAAGCAAGGTTACCCGAGAAGTTCAAGATGCTAAACATCGAGAAATTCAGAGGGAGTGGCCCCCCAATTGTTCATCTTCGCAGTTATCATCGTTCCATGACTCTCGTAGGGGCTTCTGAAGAGGTGATGGCCCAACTGTTTCAACAAACTTTGAAGGACAGTGCCCTTCGATGGTTTTATCTCTTGAGGAATCCAGAATCCATAGCTAGGAGGATGTAGCCCGAGAATTCATGTCGCAGTACAAATACAACGAAGATCTCGAGGTCACCCATCGTGATTTAGAGATGCTAAAAAAAAAACTCTGGAGAATCCGTCAGTAACTTTATAGCCCAATGGAGGGAAAAATCAACTACCATGACCAATTGGCTATTTGAAGAAGAACAAGTCGGTATAGTGAAGAAGAATTTCTTACCCCATGTTCGAACAACCATGGGAGGACAGTACTACCCCCACTTTTGAGCTCTCAGATAAGCATGAGTAGAAATTGAGGAAAGTCATGACAAAATAGAAGTTGAACCGAAGAAGGGGTCCGGACAGTTCACCCCTAGAAAGTATGACAAGTTTCCCAATGCTACAGTCTCAACCATCAACAACATCTCTCAACCAACCACATCATGGCCAAAAGGTCGCCCTGCCCCCATCCGAAGGGAATGCACTAAGCTTCATGCTCCGCTCTCCAAAGTTTACCAATCCCTGTTACGCCTAAACCTTATAAAACCCTTGGATCACCGTCCGTTACCAAACCTAGTCCCAAGAAACTTCAGGACCAATGCTCATTGCGCCTTTCACCAAACTGTCGGCCATACCACTGACCAATGCTTTCACCTTCGGAACATAATCCAAGATCTCATCGATCGGGGTACCATCGCCCCACCAGCCAATCCTAAGCCAAACACTACTCATAACCCACTCACAAATCACACTAATGCCATATTCTTGGAAGAAAACCTGAATTTCGATCCATCAACTCAAATCACACCCCTATACCCTCCTAAACCTCTTTAAATTTGCCCATATTTCCTCCTACACTCTACTAGCCCCGTTGATCAGGCACTATCACTCCTTACCAGAGCGTGCATCACTGTCCGGACCTGTTCTGAAAGTGGAAGTATGGAATTGTCAGAGGTATTGAATCAACTCCTAGAGTTCGGGATAAAATTGCCCTCATAGATGATTATCGATTGCCAGAGGTTCAGCGCGCTATTTTTGGAAGCACGAAAATGGTCCCGAGAATTAGATAGGTGGGTGGTACCAACCGACGAAGTCAGCTTAGATGATGTTGTCCAGATCATTGGGAAAGCATTCAGGCAAACCAACAATATTTGCAGTATCACCGATTTACTTGACACTTTGAAGCTACAAGGGCGCCTGATCCCTTCACCCTTACACATACCCACATAATGGGAAGACCTATATGAGGAAGCCGTTGAAGTTGTGGAATGCATTAATTTCATGCGGGAAAACAGAATTGTTGCCACCCGATGGGGGGAAGAATTTGAAGTTTCAAATAAAGAACAAGGTTCAGGAGGAAATGGCCCAGTAGCTGACATATGTGGGATGATATCATTTTAAGAACTCCTCGGAGAAATAGATAGGGTGGGAGAACAACCTGAGATTGACGAGGAAACTGGATTTAAGTTTTTCCCTTCTTCAGTAAATCACATGACTAGATCTGGGAGACATTATCAAATTACAAACTCACTACCAGCAAATGACGAGGGGAAGGGCGTTGAAGACCTTCCTATGCTAGAAATGACCCTCGAGGAGAGCAAGATCCTCGATCAACTGAAGAAAACTCAAGCTAACATCACTCTATGGGGGCTTTTCATGTCTTCCCAGCAGCACATAAATGCTTTAATCACGTTGCTCACAGGGCCCATAGTTCCTTCTTCTACCACACCAGAAGAAGCGATGAATTTGGTCGGGTCCTTGACCTCCACCCGAATGCTGTCATTTTCCGAAGAGGAAATCCCCAAAATTGGGGCGAATCACAATCATGCACTCAATATCTCCATCGAAGTCATGGGGAAGGTTGTACCGCTTTCGCTCGTTGATAACGGATCCTCTTTGAGTCTTTGCCCACTGAGAACCTTCAAATGTCTAGGCTTAAAAGAAAGTGACCTCTCTCCGACCTCCACTGCCGTACGCGCCTACGATAATACTCGTCGGGAGGTGATGGGATCCATAAAACTGGCAATAGGGGTTGGACCTATAAACCCTGTCGTCGAATTCCAAGTCATTTATATCCCGGCCTGTTTCAACTTATTGCTCGGACGACCCTGGCTCCACAGTATAAAGGGTGTCTCTTCCTCATTCCATCAGAGATTGAAGTTCTTCGCCGATGGGCGAGTCATCACCATCTTGGGTGATGACGATAATGTCGAGGGTGCAAGCACCAGCAGTCCAATCCTCGAGATACATCATGGGTCAAATGATATGCTCCTATCATGATTTCGAGTTGAGCCACCTCTACTCCCGGCAGGGGACGGTTTCAAAGAAAGGGTTTGTCCAGAATACGACCCTCATGGCAATGTCAATGTGATTCAGATGTTCAGAAACATGCATTATATGACCGGACTGGGACTAGGTCAAAGGCAACAAGGGATACTGGAGCCCATCGAATTGAAGAAAGTTTTCCCTCCTCACGGCTTGGGGTATCAACCATCAGAACAAGAGTTCAGAATGACCCGCTGGTCTCGACCAAAGAGAGGATTAAAATGTATTCGAACTATCTCAGGAGACTCCTTAAATGGACGATTCATCAAAGAAGGTGAGGGTTTCCCCTTTTGCGGTTTTCCAGAACCATGGTACGACCACACAGACAAGAAGATGAAGCTTGGAATGGAGATCTTTTTCCAAGATAGCTACTCATGGGCCGAAAGTTTCCCACACCGCGTACAACCGTGCATCAAAAGTATCGAAGAGATTGAGGAAAGCGATTTTTAAGATTCCTTCAACTTGCAGACACTGGGGCTGGCACTCTTCTTGGTTCGCTCAGGCACTGCATCACTGGATCCCTCTCATCTGATCAAAGCTACTAATACACCTCTCCTCAACTGGCAAGCTACGCCAACTCTACCTGTTGAAATCCCACCTAACCCAAATGTTTACCCTGTTTCTTCTTCTGTTGTCTATCCTGGCTCAAATGTAATCGAGACCTCTTTTGATGAGGTTCTCAATGTTATTTTTCCTATCAATGAAATAAACGAAGATTTTGAGTATCTTGTTGTGCCTTACATTAATTATTTAAATTCTAATCAAACTTTTGATGATGATGATTTTACAAATGAACAATTCTTAACTGATTTAAATAAGGTTAATAGAAAATAACATAACCGCGTTCAAGTTAATGAAGAAGAGACTGTTGTTGTTAATCTCGGTTCTAGTAGCCAACTGCGCGAGATTAGGATAGGTGCCACCCTTGACAAGCGTGAGCGCGCACAACTCGAATAATTGCTAAAGGAGTTCGTGGATGTCTTAGCATGGTCCTACGATGACATGCCCGGTATTGATCATGAAATAGCTCAGCATGAGATCGCCACTCTTCGAGATTACAAGCCAGTTAAATAAAAATTAAAAAATCTCGGCACCGAATGGTCGCTTAAGGTCAAAGAAGAGGTGATCAAAGAGTTGAACGTGGGTTTCATTCGAGTGATCGAATATCCCATATGGCTAGCTAATATTGTACCTGTACCAAAATTAGGAAGAAAGGTTTGAATGTGTGTGGATTACCGAGATTTAAACAAAGCCTCTCCGAAGGATGATTATCTGCTACCCAATATCGACATGATCGTGGACAACACAGCCAGTCATGCACTCAAGTCATTCATCGACGGGTTTGTCGGATAGAATCAAATCAAGATGCACCCCGACCACCAAGAGAAAACCCCATTCATCATCCCATGGGGGACCTTTTGCTACATCGTTATGCCATTCGATCTCAAGAATGCTGGGGCTATCTACCAAAGGGCCGCTACAACCATCTTGCACGACCTGATTCACAAAGAGGTCGAGGTTTACGTGGATGATATGATTATCAAGTCCAAAACTAGAGAAGGCCATACTCCTGCTCTCCGAAAGTTCTTCGAACGACTGCGGCAGTATCAGATGCGACTTAATCCATAGAAATGGGTCTTCGGCGTCACAAAGGGAAAACTCTTAGGATTCATGGTCAATGAGAAAGGGATAGAAGCACATCCCGCCAAGCTGAAGGCCATACTTGAGATGCCACCACCCCAAATAGAGAAATAAGTCCGAGGTTTTCTTGGAAAATTACAATATATCAGTCGGTTCATCAGCCAGGTAACCTCCATCTACGAACCAATCTTCAAGCTCCTCCAAAAGGATTCAACCAAGGTTTGGAACGAGGCCTACCAAGAAGCTTTTGACCGAATCAAACAATATCTGACCCAACCTCCAGTTCTCATGACACCACATCTTGGTCTCCCTTTGCTCCTATACCTAACCATAACTAACACTGCAGCTGGGGCTTTGCTAGCCCAAAACCTTGAAGACTCCTGCAGAGAAAGAGCCATCTATTATTCCAGTCGCAAATTATCCAGGTACGAGGTCAACTACACTGCTTTGGAAAAAGCATGTGTCGCGCTTGTCTGGGTCACCCAAAAGTTGTGACACTATATGCTCGCCTTCCCCATTAAACTTCTATCCCGAATGGATCCCATCAAATACCTGCTCGAAAAACCTGCCTTATCCAGTCGAATGGCCCGATGGTTGATGCTCCTAACCGAGTTCGATATCGTGTACGTCACACAAAAAGCCGTTAAAGGAAGATCCATCTCTGACTACCTTGCTGACTACCTTGTAGAAGAAACAGATGTCTGAATCTCCGAATTCCTAGATGAAAATGTCTTCTGCACCACTCAAGACTGCCTCCGATGGAAAATGTTCTTCGATGGTGCTGCCAACAAAAAGGAATATGGCATTGGGATTCTCCGGGTCGCCCCAGATATCTCCCACACTCCTATCGCCATAAAATTGGATTTCCCTTGCACCAATAACATGACAGAATACGAGGCATGCACAGTGGGCCTCAAGGTCGCTCTTAAGAAAAGTATTCAACACCTTGATGTATTTGGGGATTCTGCCCTCATCATCACTCAAGTGCTTAGAAAGTAGAAAGTCAAGGACGAAAAGCTCCAACCCTTTTATGCCCAATTAGAAGAGTTAGCCTCCGAATTATGAGATATCACCTTCCATTACCTGCCCCAAGCAAAGAACAATCGAGCTGATGCTCTCCCCACTTTGGCCTCCATGATCGACATGCCCGAGGGAATAAAAATGACCCCCTTCCTAGTTTAGAAGTAGGACAAATCGACCCATTATTATAATATTAATCTTGTCTCCACAGAAGACCCCAAACTAGCCGATTGATGGTACTATGATATATGGTGCCTCCTCAAACATGGTAGGTATCCCGAGGGTTCGAATAAGAACGATCCAGCTACCCTCCGAAGGCTGGCCGCTCAGTATATCATCTCTCATAAAGCACTACTCAAGAGGAATTTCGATGGAACTCATTTGCACTGTATCGCAGGGGCTGACATTGAAAAGAGAATGCAGAAAATCCACAGAAGGGAATGCGGGCCCCACATGAACGGTCACATGCTTGCCAAGATGATCATCCGACAGGGCTACTACTGGACCACCATGGCCCAGGATTGCACCGCCTATGTTCGGAGATGCCCTAAATGCCAACAGTTCTCCAATCTCCAATATCTCCCTCCGCGGGAATTATACAACATGACTTCTCCCGGGCCGTTCTCCACCTGGGGTATCGACATCATAGGGAAGGTTACGCCAAAAGCGTCAAACGGGCATCAGTTCATCCTGGTTGCCATCGATTACTTCACCAAATGGGTCGAAGCTGAGTCATACGCAGTATTAAATGCCAAGAAAGTGGCAAAATTCATCAAGAAAAATATCATCTGTCGATATGGAGTCCCGCACGAGCCAGTGTCAGATAACAGTTTGCACTTCGAGGTAGAAATCACAGAAGTTGTCAACGAGTATGGGATTCATAGACACAAATCTTCTCCCTACCGACCTCAGACCAATGGTGCAGTTGAAGCCGCCAATAAAAACCTCAAAGCCATCATCAGCATGATGACCGAAAGTTGTAGATACTGGGTCGATCGGATCTCGTACCCCCTATAGGGCTATCGAACCTCAATCTGAACCTCTACTGGGGCTACCCCTTACTCCTTGGTCTACGGCATGGAGGCAGTCCTACCTGTGGAGCTAGAAATACCCTCGCTACGCGTCATGCTCGAAAGCAAGGTTAGTGAAAAAGACTGGTGCCAAGGCCGTCTTGATGAGCTAGACCTTTTGGATGAAAGAAGATTAGCAACTCTTTATCACATACAGGAATACCATCGCCGAATAGCGCGATCATTCAACAAGAGAGTCAAGGACGGCGGTGTTCGGGAGTGGGATTTACCGCTCAAGGAGATGATAGAACCCATCTGGGACCCCAGAGGAAAATTCAAGCCCAATTGGAGCGGCCCTTAGATTGTGAGGAAGATCTTGTCTAGCATTACCGCCATGCTCACTGACCTGGATGGGGAAGAGATGGCTCGTCTAGTCAATCTGGACCGTCTCAAGAAATTCTACCCCTAGTCCGAAATCTCGGCGCGCTACGACTCTTCTCATCCCCTTTCTATTCTAAATAAAAAAAACTCTTCATTTCCCTCTACCCAGAACTATGTGGGCCTGATCCTCTACAAAAAACTATTTTAAAACTTTTCAAAAAATCCCAGAGGTACGTAGGCAGCTCATACATCTCACATGAGCACGACCCTTTTCTTTTTCACAAAGAACTATTCGTTTCTTATCTCCGAGAACGATAGTTCATTTCTAAACATCTACTTGAACAAAAGGATTATATAGGCCTTAGCAATCGGTATAGATAATTCAAAATACAAAATTCATCAAAAGGCACAGCTGGATGATCAGGAACTTGTTTATTTCTAAAAAACTACAATACAGATTATATAAGAAAAAGGAACGGATAACTTCCTTCCCCCTACTACCATAAAAACCAGATAAAATCCCCCACGTCTGTTACATAAATAAACTCCCTAGGAGTCCTACCCACAGCTACCAGAGGAGCCTGCACCCTCATCATCTACATCCTGAGGACCTCAAGTTTCTACTTCCTGAATGGAGTGTCGCAAACATTCCATGAATCGATGAGCCTTAACCATCTTCGAAAAGACCACAACACCCCCTTCCATGGTGTCAGATAAAACAAACCATCTTTGTCCAGTCTCCACTGCCAACATCTTGATGACTACCTGCCTCCACAACAACTTCATATAATCTTTGGGGACATGCCAAACCTTTCCGACAGACTGAGAGGGATGGGTCGACAGACGCCGATTTTCCCACAGAGATCCAAGCAACAGACGCAAGCGCTCAGTCAAATCTTCTACCGGAAGGAAATTTGAGGTCCGAGGGGGCACGACCTGCGCCCAGCCAAATTAGCGCAAGATCCGCCAAGGGAAATAAAATGAGGTCTGTCTGAGACCAACCAGCCGCACATATGAATACTCTCCTAGCTCCAGAATAGGCTGCAACTGTCCCCACCAAGGCATTAACCAATATAGCCCACGAGCCCCATACTCCACAAACCAATTCTCCCAGTTCTCAACATACAGGCCAATGCGGATGAAGTAGCGTGAAAAGAAGTTAGGTACAGCCGACAAAGGATATTCTGGAGGAGTTGACAAGCGAAATCTTTCAGACAACCACATGACCAGCATCACAGGGCTACAACTCAAAAGGTCAGAACGACCTTCTCTCCAGGCATCCAGGCCATTCAGAGTCTCCGACAATATTACCATCTCAGGATTGCGACGATATGACATCCATGAAGTAATGGATGAAAGTTGTGGGTCCACTCGCACCTCCTCGGTCACCAACATCAATTTTGAGACCAGGCCCAGAACAATGGCTCCAGGATAGCCAACATCACCTACTTCCCCCAAATGCACGAACTGCAACACCGCCGGGAGGGAGATCATTCCTCCGACAATCAATGACCTAACCGCAGAAGGCGAGATATAAAGAAGCCCAACTAATAAATCCCTAGGGGAGCGAGAAAATTTGGGTAAAGCCGCGGAAACACTGGGATTCACACCTAGTATGGCAGAAAATTCCTCGTAGGTAGGACAAACTTCTTCCAACCCAAAGCAGAATACATGGTCTTCGGGGTACCAAAATTGCACTGCCGCCATCAGCATATTCCACTCAAAAGGTCGATTACGCCACAAGGAAACTCGACGCATGTTGAAAGCATCATAGTCGACATTATAAGAGCACATAGCTTCCAAGGCTTCGAGGTAGTTGACAAAATCGGTGCTACCAGGGAGGGCCATCTTGTAGGGCAAAGAAATAGTAGGCAAGTGGATAAGGATGCAAAGGTGTGATGAAAATGCTCCACCCTCACCCCCTTTTATACTTGAGAACTCTAACAAAAGACATAATCCCTGCAGAAATCGGAAGGAATCCTACCCCACTAGGTACAAAAGGCTGAAGAGGGTACCAATTAAAGCTTTCAATTGATAGGACTGGACTGAACTGCCGATAGGCAGGCCAGGGTGCTTGTCGATCGGCAACCCCCCCCCCCCTCCCCCCACCCCCACCCCCCCATTTTTGGAAATTTCCTCCTTTCCTCTTTTGTCAAATCAGAAAATTCAATGAAAATAAATTGATATTCACAAAAGGATTTCAAGAATCATGTTTTCTCCTTACAAAATTTCCCTTTTTAATAAAACAACTTTCCTTCGAAAAATTCCAAAAATATTCGTTCTTATGGTCTCAGCAGCAAAGTTAAAAAGAACATGTGCATGCATTCTTTCATCATTAAAATAAAAGATAGTCAAAAAAAATTACACTGAATTGCATATATCTGTTTTCTGTGTTACATCATCTTGCAGGAAATAGAAAGAAAAAGCCAAAAACAATGGGACTCAGCCCGAACCCACATTCTCTCTCTCTCTCTCTCTCTCTCTCTCTCTCTCCCAAGAGCTTCCACCCCTGCGATGCGCTCTCTTCCCCCTACGGCGAGACGACGCGCCCCCACTACCCGAGCCAGAGTCTTCCCCGGACGAGGCTAATGGCGCCAAGCAAGAACGAACAGGGACAGCATCCCAAATGTGGGCGGTCATCGATGATATCCAATCTCTAATGTCTCTCAGCCAAGTGGTCGACACCCGGATTTGCTGCAAGGAAAATGACAGAATCAGTATCAAGCAAAAGAAATCGAAAAGAGGAAAAGGACCGAAAGGTTTATCGCAGGACGAAGGACCTCATCTGTCAAACCCAGCTCCTCCGGATCCGTCGCAAGGGGACGGTGCAACATTTTCACTATCCCTCCATCAACCCACCGGATGTTGTACGATGGAGTGTGAAGCAGAACAAAAGGGACCCCCGATGTCGCTGCCGCCGCAGGTGCAGAGGTACCGCCCGACTCGAATCAGCAGGAGGGAAAGTCAAGGCATCATGAATGTTGGGCGCCATTAGCCAACTCATCACAAAGTCCATATAGTCATACGGCGCAGCCATATCGGTATACAAAGCATAGGACTCGCCGATCATCGCAGCGATCCTCTCATCCTCCAACAACTGTCGTTCCCGCCTCATAGATGTAGGAGGCTGCGCAGGTGGCACCACCACCTCCTCCTCAATGATCTGATGAATCACCCTCTCCCCGAGGTACCAGGAATGGCCGAACTCATGCACCAACAAGCGCCTCATCTGCGCGTTCACCCCAGTCATCCCCGTGTCCTGAATAGATGTCCCCTAAGGATAAAAGGTCACCTGAAAATCCCCAAGCAGGCATGAGTCAACACAAGATCAGAAGGTGCAAAAACCAAGACTGAAATGGAAAAAGTCTTACCCGACCACTGGTCAGGTCATTTAAGACCTGACGCACCGCCTCCAGAGAGAGATATCCCTTCGACTGCCGGTTGGCCTTACGCCATCGGTACAGTCGCCAGAAGTCCCCAACAGTGTCATCCTTCAAAGCAATCAGCGGGATGTTGCACCCAATCACCTCATAGAACCACGTCTGAATTCACAAGCAAAAAGAGACGCATAAGTAAAATATGAACGCATGAAAGGAAAATGCAAATACATGAAATAAAAATGTGCAAAATAAAGAATACCTCAAAGAGATACGTGGCTCCAGTAAAAGTCTGTCAGCAGCACCGACTGAATGCATCTAGAGAAGAGTAAAGGGTCGCCAAGGTCAGACTCACCCAATCATAGAAAGGGATGTTAGAAAACATCCTCAAGTATAGCTAAACCACAAATGGACGACGTCGCCGCTCGACACCACCATGAAACCTCCCAGCACCAACAAGATGAACAATCGGGCCATCTGCCTCACTTACAGCCCGTCCTCCACATCAACCACCCTGCTCAGCAAAACATCCTTCAGCAAGGACAGCCGGATGGAATCTCCAGAAACTATCCTCCTCACATCACCAAGTGCCCCATGCACCGCCTCCGGCCTCACCCGCAAGGAGAAGTCCACCTCTATCTGCTCCCCGTCACAATCCAACCCCAGCAGTTACTGCACATCTATGGGAGTCACCGTCATCTCCCCGAAGCCAAAATGAAAGGTGTGGGTAGTGTCCCATCACCTCTCCCCCAAGGCACACAAAACCTAATTGACAAACACCATTCAAATAATCTAAATTCATCAAACAAAGTCACATATAACATGAAATATAAAATATTCATCAACTGAATTCTCATCGTGTCTCGAAAAATAAAGTGTCAAAGTTTTAAAACAATTGGGTAGAATCCCCTTTGTTTACTGGACTATCCACCCTTCTCAAGGGATAATGATAAATCCGACAACATAAAAAAAACGAATCCGCCTAACAAAAGCTTTAATGAAATAAACATCTTAAAAAAATAAATATATATCAATGGATGGAAGCCCAAATAATTATGTTCCACTATAATTATTGTCCGTTCTTTTCCAAATGCGACCTGATACAAAAAAGAAAATATAGTTAGTAAATTGAAAGAGCTAGTCAAATATTATATAAAAAAATCTAATTATTAATTATATAGCAAATGCACCGTGTCTCTAGCGAAATATTGAATCATGTGAAATTGAAAATAAAATACAAAGATGATTTGTAACATATCCCTTACATTAAGAGTTAAATAATATAGAAATCTATCTCAAATTTTCAAAAAATGGGAAATAACATAAAAGTTGGAGGAGGGGGGGGGGGGGGGGTGAGGGAATTAAGTAATACCTTTGATTTGACAGATTCTTATGAAAACAACTGAGACTCCAATGAAATATAAACTTCTGTTTGGATTTTGTAATAGCAACCCAACGCATCCAAATGCACTCATATCTTCCATATTCCTGGAGAAACAAAACACACCGCAGATCGGTAAATATTCTAATCCACTACTTAAAATTAAAATATGAATAGCGTTTCCATATAATGACAAGAATATATTAAAAAGTCTAAAGAAAATAAGCATTGTAAGAGTTTCAAAACCTCGTATCTCAGATGCGGAGTCAAATGGATTCTTCAACCTCATAAATGAGTGGCCCATCAAATATAGGATCCAAGCATTAAAAGATGAAGGGAAGGGGGGGGGAGGGGGGGGGGGGGGGGAGAAAAAACAACCCAAAGTGAAGGTAAACTACTTAAATCAATCACGCTTCCCACCTGAGATGCATCAAAAAGAAAAAAAATAGTAAGCCAATAACTAAAATACACGCTAAATAAATTAAATTAGAACACAAAAAATCTGCTAAATGAAAAAACAGCTCATTAAATTCAAAAACCAAATCAATAGTTGTGTAGTACCATGGAGTAAATCTCAAAAGACAACAAATATTCTAGAAATTTGTTTTTTTTAAAGTGAGAGAGATATACCTTGAATATCAATACGGATTAACTGAAGTCGTCCCGCATGTTCCACTATAATAATTGTATGTAGTTTTCAAAATGTGACTTGATACAAAACAAAAAATACAGGTAGTCAATTAAAATAGCTATCAAATATTATATAGGGGTAAAAAATGAAATATACAATATTCATCAGTCAAAATCACTGTCTCTAAAAAAAAGTGTCATTTTTTTAAAAATTGGGCATAGTTTTCTTTGTTTATTGGACTATCCACCCTATTTAAGGGGAAACAACAAATTCAACAATGTAAAAAAAGAATCCCAAATTGGATGTAATCCAACAATATAAAAGCATCCACAAAGTCATAAATGAGTGGCCTATCAAATATCATTAAAAGATGAAGGGGAGGGGGGGGGGGGGGGGAGAGAAAAAAAAACCCAAGTGAAGGTAAACTACTTAAATCAATCACGCTTCCACCTCAGATGCATCAAAAAGAAAAAAAAAAGTAAGCCAATAACTAAAATACACGGCAAATAAATTAAATTAGAACACAAAAAAATCTACTAAATGAAAAAACAACTCATTAAATTCAAAAACCAAATCAATAGTTGTGTAGTACCATGGAGTAAATCTCAAAAGACAACAAATATTCCCGAAATTTGTTTTTTTTAAAGTGAGAGAATATACCTTGAATATCAACACAGATTAACTGAAGTAGTCCTGCATGTTCCACTATAATAATTGTATGTAGTTTTCAAAATGTGACTTGATACAAAACAAAAAATATAGGTAGTCAATTAAAATAGCTATCAAATATTATATAGGGGTAAAAAATGAAATATACAATATTCATCAGTCAAAATCACTGACTCTAAAAAAAGTGTCAATTTTTTTAAAAAATTGGGCATAGTTTTCTTTGTTTATTGGAATATCCACCCTGTTTAAGGGGAAACAAAAAATTCAACAATATAAAAAAAGAATCCCAAATTGGATGTAATCCAACAATATAAAAGCATCCACAAAGTCATAAATGAGTGGCCTGTCAAATATCATTAAAAGATGAAGGGGAGGGGAGGGGGGGGGGGGGGAGAGAAAAACAACCCCAAGTGAAGGTAAACTACTTAAATCAATCACGCTTCCACCTGAGATGCATCAAAAAGAAAAAAAAAATAGTAAGCCAATAACTAAAATACACGCCAAATAAATTAAATTAGAACACAAAAAAATCTACTAAATGAAAAAATAACTCATTAAATTCAAAAACCAAATCAATAGTTGTGTAGTACCATGGAGTAAATCTCAAAAGACAACAAATATTCCCGAAATTTGTTTTTTTTAAAGTGAGAGAATATACCTTGAATATCAATACAGATTAACTGAAGTCGTCCCGCATGTTCCACTATAATAATTGTATGTAGTTTTCAAAATGTGACTTGATACAAAACAAAAAATACAGGTAGTCAATTAAAATAGCTATAAAATTTTATATAGGGATATAAAATGAAATATACAATATTCATCAGTCAAAATCACTGTCTCTAAAAAAAAGTGTCAATTTTTTTAAAAAATTGGGCATAGTTTTCTTTGTTTATTGGGCTATCCACCATGTTTAAGGGGAAACAACAAATCCAACAATATAAAAAAAGAATCCCAAATTGGATGTAATCCAACAATATAAAAACATCCACAAAGTCATAGTAATAGTAATTATCCATTCCAATATGGAAAAGATTTGGGAACAAACAATTAATAATTGACCCAAACATTATTTATAAAAAAAAATTGTACCTGAATACGTGTTATATACGCAGAATAATTGCTTAAATGAATCACGGTTCCACCTGAGATGCATCAAAAAGAAAAAAAATAGTAAGTCAATAACTAAAATACACGTCAAATAAATTAAATTAGAACACAAAAAAATCAAATTAGATGACATTACCAAAAACACACCCAATTCTTACTTGCAACAAAACAATATTAGATCTGCAAAAAAATAAATTAGATCAGCAAAAAAAACATTATAAAAGTAAAAAAATAAACAATATAAACGAAAAAATGTGGCTGGAAATTAAATCTCCGACCAAGTCTTTTAAAGCTCCGACCAACATATCTCTGACTACCTCAACACCCCGGCTGCCCAATGCAACAAATCTTTGACCAATTGGGTAAAATCCTCGGTTGAATACAACAAAAATTAGTATACCAAATCCCCTATATTGTGTAGGTGCAGCTGTTTGAAGATCCAAAAATATAAAATAAAAATAAGCCCTAAAACCACTAAATAAATAAAAATAAAAAATTTGAACCACACAAACAAAATTTTAGATCTGTAAAAAATAAATAAAAGTAAAAAATTTGAGCCACACAAACAAAATATTAAATTTGTAAAAAAATACAACTGTAAAATATAGATTCGCAAAAAAATCAAATGTGTGCAAAAAAACTCACCACAAAACCATTTAGATATGGAAAAAACCAAATATGTGCGAAAAAACTCACCACAAAACCATCCGACGTCGGAAAATTTTCCTCGGCAAATCCGGCGCAGATCCTGGGCCGCGAGGGAGATCTGTAAAAAATAAATAAAAATAAAAAATTTGAGCCGCACATATAAAATATTAAATTTGTAAAAAAATAAATCAGTAAAATATAGCTGGGAAAAAAAATAAAATATGTGCAAAATACTCAGCACAAAACCATTTAGATCTGGAAAAAACCAAATCTGGGCAAAAAAACTCACCAAATCCTTGGCAGATTCGGTGCAGATCCGGGGCTGCGAGGGGGGAGCGGAGCAGGGGAGGGGGGAGGGGCAGCGAGGGGGGTAGCGCGGAGGGGGGAGGAGAGGGGGGAGGTGGGGAGAGGGAGGGGACGGGGACGGGGGAGTAGCAGGGGCGGGGGCGTAGCAAGGAAGGGTAGAGGGTAGGGGAGGGGAGAGGGAGGGGAGAGGGAGAGGAAATCGTGGAAAATGAAAACGGGGTAAGGGGTAGGAGGAAAACGGGGGAGGCAGCCTAAAGGGGTTTTTTCTCCCCCC